>APFE030859136.1:5987-39318 GCA_000404065.3 Pinus taeda
ACTTGAAGGTACTTGACGTTCAACCCGATTGCTTTGTATAGGCCTTGCACCAAGGCCTCATATTCTACTGTATTGTTCGTGCGATCAAATTCAAGTCTGCATGTAAGCATTCTCTTGTTCCCTTCTGGACTAATCAGAATGCATCCTGCTCCTGCTCCTTCGTTAGATTTAGAGCCATCAAAATATAGTTTCCAAAACATAGATGTATTTATAGGTTCTTCTACAAAAGTAACGCACTTTGAATTATCAGTTTGGAAAAAAATTTCGATTTGGGACAAAACTGAATTTTCTAAGTAAGGTGATGTATGAGCATTGAAATTGCCGAGGAAAGAATCTGTCGAGTAATTGCCTATGATGCTACTGTTGTATGCTATTGCTTCATTCTCTCCCTCCAATTCTATTACTATGTACTTCTGGTGTAAATCTCGTTCGACCTTTATTTGATTTGGTTTACCATTATATGGTAACCACATGTGCGACCAGTCGTTGAGAAGTATCCATGGAGTTTTTCGGACCAATCCCTCCTAAGAATTAGGCCGTAGAATTTAGGGATATCAGCTACTAGATTGTCGATAACCTGGCATACCTTGGGGTTAGATGACAATCTTATGGTGACTTGATTAAGTTCACCAATCACTTCGACCTGAGATCGATCAAGCTGAACTATGCGCATTGCGGATTTTGGTGGTTGAACATTTAACTTGGCACATATTGATCTGGGTAAAATATTTGTTGAAGCTCCAGAATCTACCAAACAATTGTGCACGTTTTTATTGAAGATTTCATAAGTGAGCAAAAACGGGGGAGTCTGAGATCTTGATCTTCCTCCAATCAAGGCGATGTCATTTGGATCGATCTTATTGGCCGTGTTGATTGGGGGTCTTCCCATGTTGTGCGTAGCTACAGCTGTAGGCAAAGATGTGGTAGGTACGGCGTGTAATTCTTTCATCATTATTTTCTGTTGATGTTTCAATTTGCTCAATTCACAAAGAGTGATATTAGCCCTAGTATTTTTCATGTCATCGATAATATTGTAGTCCATTTCATCTGACACTATTAGTGTTCTTGATGGAGGTGTTTGATCTGGTTGGACTGGGCTAGATTGAGTCGCCTTAGTGATTGTTTTCTTTGTTGCGACTTTTTCTTTTACTGTAGGACTCGCGTCCTTCTGCTTAGGGGTAGTTTGGGAAGGATCAAGTTGGTTTTTGCTTCGTGTGCTAACCGGAAATGCTTCTTGATCTTCTTCTTGTGGGAGGATGAAATCCCACATTCCTTGTAGTTCCACAACTTCTTCATCATCGGTCTGTCCTTCAATGGTTCTCTCTTCTTCTTCCTCTTCTTCGGATTCGACATTTGAGATAGCGTTGGGTAGTTTCGTATCCATTGAAGGGCCTCTTTTAAAAGTTCTGAAGGGATTTTTTGAAGAAGTTTCTGCCACTTGTTTCTTTATGTCAATCATCTCATTGGACATGGTCTTTAATACTTTCTGCAACCCTTCTAAATCGAAAGGATCTTTCGTCTGTTTCTTCTTGGGGTCTTCCTTGAAGGTGATCTTTTTATATTTGCGTTCTTCTATCGCAAATCTCTTCTCCAAAGCTATAACGTGTTTCTCTACTGCTATCGCCTCTGTCAGGTTTTCAACTAAAGTTGTTTTATTCGCCTATCTACGAAGACTGCTAAGTTTGATGGTAAGGCTGTGATATACCATTCACATCGTACTTCTTTGCTAGGTTGGGAAGCAGTGGGGATTTTGTTGAGGATCTTATTGAATCGTAAATTGAAATCTTTGATGGGTTCTCTAGTTTCGGCTTTAAGATTGGATAAGTCACTGATTAACATTGCCGTTGATCTATCATCACCAAATTTGGTGAGGAATTGATTTTGAAAGATGTCCCAACTCGTTATAGACCCAGAAGGTAATGAAAAGTACCATGACCCGACTGTTCCTTGCATTGTATAGGGAAAAATCTGGACCACAGCATCTTCATTGGTAACTCCGTTGAGATTGAACGAGACCATGAAATTGTTAATGTGCTCTTCAGCTAGCATGCCTGCATCTGGGTTGAACTTGGGTAGCCATTTCTCATGATGGGGCGGTATTTGGCTCAGGGGCGGAGGTATTAAAACCGCTCCAGGGTTCTTCCATGGAGCTTGAGCCATTTTTGAGCTACTGGTAATTGCAAGTGTAGGAGATGATCCTTGAGGATGTGAAGATGAAGATAATATGATCTTGGATGATTGGGGAAGAGGGGTTGTGGAAGGTGGATGAGTGGTTTGGAAGAAGATGTGGCCGTGACCTTCGCGGTGAGGGGGTTGAGAATGGATGATGTAGATGAAAGAGTTCTCACTGTCAGAGTGCAGTGATGCTTTCCTTGCTCTTTTCCTGGTGGGAAGAGGGAGTTCAGTTGGCTGGATGTCAAATTTTCCGCTCTTTAACCTGGTCAGGGGATGAGCAGGATTGTATTGAGAAGTCACACTGCTTTGAGATTTATCAGACCCCAGTGAAAAAATAGAAAATCCCTGGAGTTTTTGATTAAGAGTTTGAACTTCAGGGGGTTCGATGGTAGGTTGGTCTGAAATATTAGGGTATGTAGCAGCAGTTATTATTCGACCGACTTCTGATTCTGAATTTAAATGTACTGAGGAAGTCGGGGGAGTTGATGAGGGTGATTTACTCTCAAAATGGTATTTAGATTTTGATTTAGGTTCCATTCATAGTTCAGCCCTCCTTCTAGCGCCAAATATGTTGAAGCCCTGAAAATCGGGTCGTTAACAAGGGGGATACCCACCTGGTCCGGACCTTGGTTGGCAACTCCTTATCCGTTTGGTATAGCGGGTCTAACTGGGGATGGCGGGACCAGTTTCCCAACCTTGGGTGTGTGTGTGTGTGTAGAGTTTGAACTATGCTGATCTAAGAGGAATTTAAAGCTAATCTAATTCAAACTCTTTAAATTAACTCTATGCTATTGTAATCTAGTGAGAAACAACACATCTAATCTACACTAACCCGGGGTATATATCTTCTATTATGCGATCTAAAAAGATTTCGAACAATAACTGGTAATAAAGATCATTCAGCTATCATAAGAATAGAAATCATTAAAGATAAACTATTTTTCATAAGAAGTTAGAAAAAATAGTTGTGAACAGAATATCGCATAATAAGTTATTCATATGTCAGATACAAACAATATAACTCCACCGTACAAAAGTGCCAAATGATAACTCATACATTCATACAATGAAATATAAACAACTGAAACTATAGATCACTTAAAGAACATAAGTAAGAATAGTCAAGAGATAAAAGTACCATTTATGACTGGTTCCACTCATAAGCTTCAAGCAACAATGATTTATCTCTCCTTGTTCTAACATCTACTAAGAGTACAGAAGTGCAACATCAGTAGCAGATATCAGATGAAAACATTAATAAACCTTGATCCATCCATTCATCAAAACCACCTCTGAGGGCGCAAAAGTGCATGTTCTGAGGACAAGTTTTTGACAAATCTCCGGACCCTTCTCTAAATGCCTGAGAAGGGTTTAAATACTGCTAACTAATTAACTTGATTACATAAATTTAGGATCCGGTTTTCAAATGACCGTCCCTTTGATAAAGAAAATTATTTCTAAAATTAAATCTGACTTTGAACTATTTCTGTATTTGCTCCTTAGTGTTGTAAGTGTGCAGCATTCGTCTGAGAAGAGTTGGTTGGTTGCCTTTCCCTTTCGTGTGTGCTATAAAAATAGAAGTAACAAGGTCTAACACCACTTTTTTGGTAAACTATCAGATATTTTAGAGAATATCCCACTGACTGAGTGTATACTTGGTAATAACCCAAATTTCCCTCAAACTGGTTCTGCTTTTGCTATTTCGGTTTCTGTCTTTGTGAACGACTTGATGAGTCTGAAGACTTTACTTTCAGAGCAATTCTCTGGATTGAAAACTGCCTTCGTTCTTCATTCCAGGATTTTCTGGCGTGTAAGTTTCAGGTATCTTTGTAATCATGCTACTTTTGTGCGCCTTTGATTCTGAGCTTTAGATGACGTATCGGTCGTTAGCGTCTGTTGAGTGATACTCTGGAATCTGTAGTCCTATCGTATGTGGCACCTGCTGCTGAAGAGGTCTCTTCTGTGTTCTCCGAGCATTGGCGCTTTCCCCTTTTCCTTAGATGTTTCCTGCAAAATTGCTCCATGTTATCTCCTGTTTTATAGTTTGCGTAAAGGAAAAGAGTAAATGAAAATAAAGATTGATATGAAAGCTTCAGATCTTGCGTGTGTATAATCATGAAATTCAAAGTGACCTGACTCTTCGAAAAGCAGCCATTTGTACAATCATTAATTTCCTTTTTACAGGCACGCGCTTAATTCTGATTAATGGGCAGCTTTCCTCGAATACTGTGCCGAGAAAAATTCGCGCTCATCGTAGATCGCAGATCACAGATTTGTGTTATAGTATTGTGGTATCACAATATCGGATCATCGCAGATCGCAGATTGTGGATCACAGATCGCAAATCGCAGATCGCAGATATTAGTCATTGTGTTCTACTCTACGCGATTGCTGCGATATGTGACGTCGCACATCGGCCGTCGGGGATTTCTTAAGCTTTTCATTTAAGAGCGCTTATGGTAAATGCGGTGCGATGAATTTAGCATCGTTTCTTCGTGGTTTGTTATGCTCATAAAAGAAGTGTTTCATTGCCTTGCTGCGATAAAATTCTAAGGAAAAACAAAAATGTTCATGGGGATGCTTGTTTGAATTTTTTACTAAGGGTCCCCTATTTGCTTGGTATTATTGCTAATACCAAACAAAAGAGGGTGGTTGTTGGTGACCACAACAGGACCATATCTCCGAAAATATAACGAGACAAGATCTGAAATTTGGAACCGAGCTTCAAAAATATGTCGGCTCAAATGTGATTTAATGTCAGAGTTTGAACCTTCATAGGAAAAAAGTTGTAGTGAACATGCCACATTGACCTATTTGAGATGGAATTATGGAGCTTGCAAAAACCCTAACTTCCTCAGATCATATCTCTGACAGTATAGTGAGACAAGATCTAAAATTTAGACACGAAGTTTAGGCCGACTTTGGCTCAGATGGGTTTTTTTTTAGCTTCTAAAAATTCGTATAGAAAAAGTTATAGCAAAAATTCCATGATGACCTATTTGAAGCAACGAAACCCTAGAATCTAAAGCTCTGATACCAAATGTTATGAAACCAGCTCACAAAAAGATAGAAAAGAAAGCTCAATGCCTTAGAAATCAGTCTCTTCAAGGGGGAAACATCCTTTACATTACACAAATGAACAATTATTGGATGATACAAATGACAAGACCTCCTTTCTATATATAGGAGTCTAAGGAGTCACAATATAATCAGAGCCAACATAACAATAATAATTTAAGGGCACAACAATAACAATAGTGGGGTTCTATGGGGCACAATAATAACAATATGGGGACTACATGGGCACAACAATATAATCAGGAGGTTACACTAATAAAAATAAGGGGTTACACTAGTAGTATAGGGACCTAACAGTCCTCAATTTGTGTCAAAGCTTATGTAGGGAATTGTACATAAATATAAGATTACAAATTGGAAGTCCACCCCTTATCATCCATAGGCCAATGGACAAGTGGAATCAACAAATAAGGTGTTGGAGACAATCCTACAAAGACAATGGAACTACATAAAAAGGATTGGTATGATTGACTTCTTGAGGCATTGTGGGCCCCCATGATCACATGGAGAAACACCACTGACTTATCTCTATAAGAATTGGTGTATGGAAAATAGGTTTTACTTCCCATTGAATTTCAAATCATAAGTTTCAAGATGGCAACAAATTTGGGTATACACCTTGATGAGGCACAGTAGCAGAGGATTTTGTAGCTCAATGAGTTGGATGAGATTAGTTAGGATGCTTTTCAACATACTAACTTGATCCAACAATAACAAGATAAATGGCATGATAGATACATAAATAAGAAGTTGTTTAAAGAGGGAGACTGGGCATCGTTGTATGATTCAAGATTTAATAATTTTAAAGGGAAATTCAAAACACATTGGCTAGGTCCCTATGAGAGAGAGCTTTTGACAATGGATCTGTCTGAGTCAAAATGATTGATAATGGGAATGTTTCCTTCTTGGTAAATGGTCATAGGATCAAGTTATATCAAAATCCCCAATCCAAGGAGGAATTTGTAGAAGAAATTATGAAGAAGAAAGAGATGGAAATGGCAGGGGAAGGAGTTGTTTCTTCTACTACCTCTTCTTGATTTTCTGCTGTCATAACCTAGGCTTACTTTGTTCCTTCTCGTGCTCAGTAAACCATCAGAGGAATGTCTATTGGGTAGAGGTTTATTCCTTTTTCTGGGCCCAATGGACTAATTAAGGAAAATGATCTCCCTTGGAGTCTTCTTTTTCAATATTTCAGACTCTCTAAAATTGAAAGTTGGTGAGCATGAACTACCCTAAGCTCATTAAATTAACAAGACAATAGATCCTTTGGATCCTTAGAATAAATTTTATTTTTTAGCTAATCTTGGGATTGCTCATGTTGGATTGATGTGGGATTCCTTAAAGCCCTCCTTCCAACAATCTTAGCCCATCAACATTAGCAAATTATTTGGGCCCAAGATCAAGAGCCTTATGATGCCTTGAAGCTTGTATGCCTTAATGATAGGCTATCTCACCTGCAGCAATGGGGAATCATCATGGCTCATCAGCTCATAAATTCATACCTGATAGGATGCATCGGGGTACCTTGGTCCTCACTCTCATTAATGGTGATCGGCCTCGCATTGGATAACAGTTGACCTTAATGGCCCATAATCCAATGAGCTCATTGCACATTCAACATCAACACCTTCATTCATGTGCAATGAAATGTACAAAAATGGGAAGAAATGGGTTTGTTTTCTATAGGAAAATTTCCTGCAAAACATTCAACAATTGTGCAGACAAAACAATTCTTGTAGCACACCAATGGTTTCCTGAAAATACAGAAAAAGAATTAGCTTAAAATTAATTTGATAAAGTACTGATAATTTATTACTGGTTAAGATCACGAATTATCTAATCATATTTATAACTTGTCATGTTTAATGTATACATGAATTATGTAATTCTAAGGTGGGTTATCATTTCAAAGACCGTGGAAATTGTCATCAAAGGACTGGATCGTTGGGAGGTAAGATCGATAAGGTACAGTTGGTGACAGGATGCTTAAAGTGAAATGTAATGTTTAAAGTTTTTATGAACTAAAGCCTTAAAACACTTTGTGGAAATGTTCGACCATGATCGTTACGTCATAACTCTGATACATCCTCTGGTGATATTTTCGATATCCATTCTGCAGGTCAGATCATGATGTTAATCATGATCATGGCTGGTGTCTTTTTAAAAAGAAATTCCATACTTCCCTAATACTTCCAAAATTAAATCCTGTTGTCGAGTTTTTGCAAAGTCTTGGAGGTGTGATTGTGAGCTGAATTAGCTCCGTTTATTTCGCTCCTAACTATGTCTAAACAACGTTCCCCTATTCGGTTTGAACCGCAAGACTCTACATGGTTAGATGTTGAGCCCAGAAGCAAAGCTAGGCTGGAAAAGGTAGGGTTGTTTCCCCTGTTTCAGAAACGTTGTGGGCACAATTCAGAAATGACCAAATCCTTCACTCTTAACCTTAATGACGACAAAGTGCAGGTGGGGAATGTCCAATTTCGATTGACGGAGGAGCTGGTCACTCGAGCTTGCGGTATTCCACAAGAGGGAGAATGTTGGTTTAAAAATCAACGTTTGAAAAAGGAATCTATGCGCCCTTCCTCTGGAAAGGACACACAAAACCTGATTGGAGTAAAGGCAAAACCGAGATAGGCCTTTAAATTTGTCTTATTTCTTAAGGATGTCTTTGATGAATATGTATATTGTTGCTAAGGACAGAGAAACCTACATAGAGGAAAACCTCTATCATCATGGGTTAATAAGAATTATCCTGACTAAGGTTATGAAGAAGAAAAATAAAACATGGGACAATTTCTTGTCAAAAAATAATTTCATGGAAGATGAGAAGGACTCTAGTCCTTCTGGAGTTAAGGAAGAAAAGCCAGATGAAAAACCAAGGGAAAGCCACAAAACCGAGGTCTATTGATAAAGGAGAATCAGAAGGATGAAGAGGTAGTGGTGACTGGAAAACTCATAAGGAAGAAGCCTAAAGTGAAAAACTCTTCTACCCCTATTAAAAGAGTTACAAGGAGCGAGGCTGCAAAGCTAGCCACAAAAGAATCACAGCAGAAGGAACATCACCAACTAGGGCCGATAAGAAGAAAATTAAGCCCCAAAGCTTGGAAAAAGTAAAGGAGAATGTGGTGTAAGTCAAATTTATTGACAGAAATGCAGTATCCTTCCAGGATCCACCACTAGATGACATGAGGTGGAGGTAACTTCTCAGAAAGGGCAATGTTGATAGGAACTAGAAGAAATCATCCATGAGCTTACTGTTGAGCTAATTTATTTACCGAAATTAACACAAATATTTCTTATCAATTTGGGTTGGTAATACTTAGAGGCAAGTTCACTATATGTGAATATCAGATGTAATCAAACTTTGAAATATAAGTTTTTCAAAAACTAAAGAAATACATATTACAATTCCAATTCAATTTGTTTGAAAAGAGGAAAAGCTGAAATGGTTCTTAACTTAAGAAGTCCAATTCTTCCTCAATTACTACTTAATGAACATAAATTGAAACTAATAACTTAATATGGATAAATCATTAATGAAATAAGGCTCCTAACTTAAGAGACACTTTATATGTTTCATCATAATTCATTCACCTTAATGCCAAAAATACATAAGAAAACTACTTGCATGCAATCAAGGGAAACTAGTTTCAATTCACCAAATTAAAGGAAGGAGTGCTCAACTTGAACACTTTGTTTTTCCAACTTAATAAAATGATGAATAAGCTGATATCTAATGAAATCAATCACCATACATTAACCATAAATCAATCTGAAATACAACCAGATTACAGGAAATAAAACTAGTTTAAACAAGAAAGTGTACTTAGCTTGGAATGGGGGCCCTCCACCCTTGCTTTGCACACTTTGAAGCTTGATATCAGAAGCTCAAATTCAGTCACACGTCCATATTATTGAACAAAAAAATAGTAAAAGAACAAGTCTTCGAATTAGCTCTCCAATCCAAAAGTGTCTCAACATGAAATTATAAAAAGTCAATACATAAGCCATCAAAGTCTTGGCTATTAAATAGAAGTCTTATGAAACAAATTGATCTGTAATCATCCCAACAAACACATCTAATCATATCCATATATCTAAGTCGAATTCATCAATCCCATCCCAAGAGATATGGTCAATCCCATAGAATCTCAAAACTACCATATTTCTATGGGATTTCCGAATGACTAGTCATGATTGACTAGCACTAAATGGGCCTAATAAAGCTTGTTCTGTTCGAACTAAGCATATCTGGCTTAGTCCTAGTTCCCAAGCTGTCCATCCATATATCCAATTCGTGCCCAAGTGTCCTGCAACCATATCAACCATATAGCTATTACGGGAATGTCTGAATCTGTCAATTTTCACACTTAAAACCAAATTTTCATAAAAACTTTAGAATTTGAAAAATTAAAATTAAATACCTGAATGGATATGAAATACATCAAAATGGGATGGATAAAGTGAAAAATGGATGGAAAATAGATGGATTAGTAAGTTTCTTAGAGTAAAAAAAGACCAAAATCGAGGGCCAACATCTCCCCCTTGTTGATTATCAAGCATGTCCCCATGCTTGCTTATTCCTCTTTGATCTTCTTTTTCCTGTAGTAGATGCGATTCCTGTAGATGCTTCTTGTTGTGCTGCTCTGACCAAAAAATCCAAACCTGAATCATGTCCTTCCCTGAACAAAGCTACCTTTACCTTCTGCTTCTCGTACTTAGCCTGCCACATATTCTTTTCTTTTAACCATTTAAATGCCTGTTTAGAAAGTAGATCATTATTCCATTTTAATCTCCCTATCTCTTCATTTAACCTTTCATTTGCCTTGACCAATCTAGTATTATCCTACTTAATTGCTGCATTTTCCTCTTTCAATTGTTTTTCCATGACTTTACTAATTTCTAGTTGGTCAGTTAATTCCCTGATTCTTCCCAAATTTATTTCTTTTTCAAAATCTTGTGTGGTTTTGATTAATGATGGTGCTGCTACATCATCATAAGAAGAATCTCTTTCAAATACTTCCTGTGCAATGTCATTCTCTACCTTTTTTCTTGTGTAATATGTGTCTACTTCCTTTTCTGTGTCAATGGGACTCTTATTCCTAAATCTCCTAGGAACAGACATAATAGACACTTCATTTTCCTGTATGGCTATGTTACTTTATTGTTTAGCTCTAGTCCTAGGATACAAGGGTGAACTCATCAGTCCTCTGTTTTCTTGCTCTACTTTATTTTACACTTCATTAAGCTGTTCATTAAACTACTTTCATTAAGTTGTTCATTAAACTGGTTTCTAGTCATGAACTCCCTCCAATCTATGCCTTGTGACCTTGCTTGATACTCAACCAAGATTTTTATCATTCCCTGGTGGTAAATTTGCGCTGCTTTGGGCTTGTGTTCATGTCTCACTGTCTCAATCATCCTCAAGAGGCTTCTAAAGAGAAAGTATGGCAAGTTAATCCTATCTTCTCCCTTAATATGCTATAAAAGTCGGATATGATATAGGTGGGTGTTGTGGCCAGCAACAACCCCCCCCCCCCTTTTTTCATTTAGCTATCTGCCCAAAATACTAAATGAATAGGGGACCCCTAGTATAATTTTGAGAAGAAATCAAATTTCCATTCTTCAAAATAAAGATACCATCGCAGGCTTAAAAGAAATCTTCCAAATATTTATACCTAAGTCTACGACGGGGAAAAGGTCTTTAAGAAATTGCATTAATACGCAAGGCCCCCAAAACGTTAAAGCATAACGTTGCATTGCAATAATTAGTGTCCATATGGAAAAACATCACAATATCCCGATCTATGATAACGCCGATCGCAATGACCAAACATCGCAGAAATGAAATGGCAACACTTAACAAACATCAAACTCCTGCGACCAACGATGTTGCGACCTGCGACATTGCGATCGCCGCGATGACACATTCTGTGATCCAGCGATTTGTGATAAGCACACCTTGCGACGGCACAATCTTCGATAGAGCATAAAGCGAGTCATAAATCATTTAAACCACAAATCTTTCAGGCACGCCGTTCAAATATAGACCACTTACCATAACCTGACTTCAAATCATGCGCTTTTAATGCTAGTAAGTAGGTTAGTTGTCATTTATTTAATGAAATAGGGACGCGTGCTTTGCTGAAGAATTGTTTTCACGTAAGGTGGCATATTTAGTATATCGTCTGCATTTGAAACCCTCCCATCATCTTTCTCAATCAGTCATTTCCGCCTTGCTTGTAATCTGCAGGAACTAGGAGATAAGAGAATTCAAAAGCCGAACGCAGAAGAAAATGGGAAAGAAGACTAATGCCCAAGGTTCCGAGGCAAAGGAAAAGGCAAAAGAGATGGCGCCCTTATACACAGACACTGCATGCAACAGAGACGCAGGAATTTCAACCTGGGAAGGCATGTATAGGCTGCTAGAGGAGGAAAACCCTAGGGTAATGAAGGCAGATAGCGCCGTGGGATCGCCAAACTCTTTCGAGGCATCCTTAGAAGAGCTGGCTTGTTCATTTCTCCATCGAATAGCAGCTAGACCCAAGATATTGCCGTATACAGATATGATCAAATGGATACTCGACAATGCAGAGTTACAAGGCAGACAATTCAAGGCTCCAGGGCATGGGCTCATAGGATCATTCGCCGCACAAGATCTAAAGCTTATGTACCATCTTCCAGAGCCTCAAATGACTTATAACACGCAATTTGTCCAGAAATTTGCAGCAGAGAACCCAAATCTAGCAGAAACCACTAAAGAATGGACCAGGAGAGAGGAGCCGCTGAAAAAGGATAAAAATGGTAAGTATAGCACAAGTTCTCTCACCTCTCCATATTGTTTCGCCGCAGCCATGCTCTGCAGGTTGTTTGGGATGCCAAACATAAATAAATTTTCAGCTGAATGGCTACCACTCTTAGAAGTTGCCACAAATGCCGATCTCGTGGACTGGGCCAAAATATGTTCTGATAATTTGTTTACTACTGTCATGAATTATCGTAATAAGAGATCCTCGTCACAAAGGGTCTACCCCCTGTTTTATCTGTCTGCTTACATTATGGATTCTATTTGCTATGTATCTAAGTTTCCAACTATGGGTTGGAAATGGACTACCCAAGACCCCTCGCCTATTCATGTTTACCACAAAGTACTATGGTATTCACAGTTCGCCCCTCACCTCTATCAAATTTTCCATGGGCTCATTTTACCCCTATATAGGATGATATATGGTGAAGAACCCCCGAGGTTCTCACCCGAAGCGCAAATAGACATCATCCCCATCGCAAGATGGTTCGGGGAAGAATGGTTCACTTATGTCAGAGTGTTTGGGAGCACTGTGCCTCCACATGTCCTACCCCTGTATGTCCCCGACAAGCTTTTGGCCAGAGAAATTGCCTATCAAACTTGCTCTGAAGGCGACCTAACCAAAGAGTTAAAAGACAAGAAGAAGGCCATATGGCCTCAGTTTCCTATAGCTTGTGGGGCCTTCTCATTATTTGATGTGGGACATGCTTTTGCCGAAGTAGGGAATGTGACGTCCCTACAATTGTTTAAATTCCCCGCTCGACCTTTTGACCTAAATAACGTCGCCCATGATTTCACTATAAGTGTCAGAGTAAAAGTGTTCACCAGAAAGAAAGATTTATTTGATGACTTGTTTCAGAATAAAAGTTCATTTTAGGAAGTTTTGCGAGAAGCTAAGTTGAGTTTGTCCCCAGACGACCTTGAAATATTTTCGTCATACAGAGAAAGAAGACTAGTCGGCATCCCTCTAGAAAAGCTGAAGCTGCTCGCCAGAGAGCCTACTCCAAGTGTCAGCCTCAGCGGAAACTCTAGTTCTTCCAAATCTAGATCTGACGTTGTTCAAGGAACACCCAAACACTTTAAAAAGTCTGCGAGCGACCAAGGGAAAATAGGAGAAGCAGCCGGAGATACTGCTCAGTCAAGTGCCATGTCACAACCATAGATTATCACTTCCTCATCAAGAAATGTCCCTCCTCCCGTCACTACATCGTCGCTCGTCACGACCCAGCTCGATAAGGAGTGGGAAAACTTCAACGAGCTAATCAACCCGGAAGGGCAGATCCCAAGAACACCTGTAAGCAATGTGCAAGTAACACAGGAAATGGTTTCAAATGTGGTCGGTAGCATCTCAGAAGCAGAACACGATCATATCGCTCCGTCTCCCGAACTCCTACTTAGCGTAGAAGAAATTCCCCCACTGGACGTGTTCTATAGTCCTCAACATAAAGCAGTGGTGAGAAGACAAAGGAAAAAGAGAAAGCTGGAGAATACATTGTCACAGAACGCCGAACATTTAGACGTCCTGTGGAAAGACCCTAACAACAACCCCACGGAGAATATCACAAAATTGTCTCAAATTGCAGGAGCATATGCTTCTGCGACTCTCGGCAAGGCGTCTGAAGTGCAGCAACTATTAAAGGAGCAAGAAAACCATATACAACTACTACAACAACAACTGCAACAGGCCAATGCCAACAATGAAGCGTCCAAACAACTCGAGAAACTACAAGAAGATTTTCAACAGATGCAGATAAGCTATCAGAAAAGCCTGGACGAAAAAGGAAAGCAGTTGCACGCTTTACAAGAAATACATAAAGACGAGCCCAAGCTTTCTGAATTCGTTTCAGAATCTACTAGTTTAAATGAGCAACTTCTACAGCAACAGGAAGAGTTGGTATGAAAATTATTGCAGTGGAGTCACTATTGCGAGCTGAGCGACAAACTCACCAATCAAGTGACAGATCTGCGAAGTGACTACGACCAAGTTGATAGACAAGTGACAGAGTATATAGCTTGGAAAAATGGAGAGGAAGCGAAAAGAGCAAATGCACCTAGAATAAATGAAAGCCATAAAGAGTTGCTCTTCAACAAATGGGATGACCAAATCAAGCAGGCAGAACAGGAAGCAGAGGCAGCGGCGACACAGGCTAGTATCCTTATAGACTGTGTAAATGAAAATTTACACAGATCAAACTTAATCACAGAAACCGCTCCTGGATACCTACCAAACAAGTCACAAATAGAGGCAGAATGGAAAGAGAAAGCGCAGGAAAAGGGTAAGGCAATACAAGTTTTGAACAGGTTGAATTGGGAGTGCTATTGGGCATACTTAGTTAAGCCACACAGTCAATGGATGACTGTGAAATGCATCACAAACTTAGCAGAGAAAGTGGTGCCAACACTCAAAGATTCCGTTTTCACAGCCCAACTCAGTGCAGAAGTCGGCCAACCGACTCTTCTCAGATCCATGCTGAACACTTGCAATTTCAAAGACCAGATCCAGAGATAACTTATTTTTAGTAGTTTTCTGTTTCTTTTTGTTTAGATTAGAAAAAGGGCGGTCGTTTGAGAGCCGTATCCTACAATTTTGTAAAAACACTATTATTAGATTTAGGAAGTAGTATTTTAACCCTTCTCATGCATTTAGAGAAGGGTCCGGAGATTTGTCAAAACTTGTCCTCAGAACATGCACTTCTGCACCCTCAAAGGAGGTTTTGATGAATGGATGGATCGAAATTTATCTTTACTTGCATTTTGATATCTGCTACTGATGTTGCACTTCTGTACTCTTGGTAGATTTTAGAACAAGTAGAAATAGATTGTTTTGCTTGAGGCTTATGGGTAGAACTAGTCATTAATGGTACTTTTATCTCTTGACAATGTCTGCTTATACTCTTTAAGTAATTTAGAGTTTCGGTTGTTTATGTGTTATTGCTTGAACATATGGGTTATCATTTGGCACTTTTGTGCGGTGGAGTCATATGGTTCATGTGTGACATATGAATGGCTTATTATGCTATATATTGTTCACAACTTTTTTGTTTAACTTCTTACGCAAAGTAGTTTATCTCAAATGGTTTCTTTTCTTATGATAGCTGAATGATCTTTATTACCAGTTATTATTCGAAATCTTTTTAGATCGCATAATGGAAGACATACAATCCCGGGTTAGAAT
The DNA here is from genome assembly GCA_000404065.3 of Pinus taeda. Taxonomy (NCBI): domain Eukaryota; kingdom Viridiplantae; phylum Streptophyta; class Pinopsida; order Pinales; family Pinaceae; genus Pinus; species Pinus taeda. The sequence goes on from APFE030859136.1 coordinate 21,221, forward strand.
AGATTTGATTTGTTTTTTCTCATTAGATACAATAGCGTAGAGTAAAGTTAAAAGAATCCTATTTAGATTAGTTTTAAAATACTCTCAGATCAGCACAGTTCAACTCTATACACACACACACACACACACAAGATCGGGAAACTAGTCCCGTTATCCCCAGTCGGACCCGCTATACCAAACGGATAAGGAGCTGCTAACGAAGGTCCGGACCGGGTGGGTATCCCCCTTGTTGTCGACCCGATTTTCGGGGCTTCAACATATTTGGCGCTAGAAGGAGGGCCTGAACATAGTGTCTGTTGGAATGATCTTCAAATCATAACATTTGAATCTGGATGGCCACTCGCAGACTTCCCATTTGAAGCTGCATCCATATTCCTACCTCTTCCAACACTCCACTTGAAGTGGTAAGACTCTTGTCTCAGGTAAAATTCAATGGTAAGGGTAACTCCTCTACTTTTAATCATGCCCTTGAATTTATTCAAAGAATTTCGAGTTATGATATTCCAAGAATTGATGAAGGCATTCTATGCAGGATTTTTACTCTTACACTCACGGCGGAAGCTAGAAAATGGTGCAGAGACCTCCCAGTTGCATCGATCCACAGCTGGGATCAATTCGTCAAGGTTTTCATTCTTGAATTTGATTATTATGACTATGACCAGGTATACAATGAAATTGACCATCTCAGAGAAAATGATGAATCTATTAGAGATTTTAATATGTGATTTCATTTTGATTGTCTAAAATACGATACAGAGACTAAGCTCATAGATGAAGAATCTCCAGATTATGCTGAACCTTCCCTGCCTCCTGTATCTGATCAGGCAGAAATTAGTCCAAGTTTTGTCTCTTTTCTTTCTAATATGAACGAGAATTCCAATTTCAATATGCAAATCACTCATAATGAAAGAAGCCCTCAGAGCCTAGGAGTTATCCATACTCTAATAAAGGAAGACAAAAGCGAAGACGATGGAGGGAAACCTGCCCTGGAGCCAGCAGATGGCTTTGATACGAAGTCAGATGACATCGTCGCAAATCAACAGATGCAGACCCCAAGGTCAGAACATCAAAATATTTTTCTTTCAGGAAGTATCAGCACACAAAGGTATGATCTGAAACCCGATGTCTATATTGAATCTGATGAACGGATATGTTTCTATGATAATCTTAAAAACGTTGCTTCAGAATCACACTACTCTCTTTACCCTGATGTTTTTAATGATGATAACATTTCCCCTCTCTACGTTAAAGATATTTCAAACAACATAGAGGATAAGTCAAAAGAGTCATCATTAGATTTTCAAGATAAAGAGATAGCTATAAAACATCCCTCGATTGTTTCCAAGCAAGGAACACTTGAATTTCCTTGTCTGAAATTATATGATAAAAAAGAAGAATCTAGGGAAACTGGTAAAATCTGTCATGATGATTACTTTGCCAACAACGATGTTATCGATTTATCTCAAGTAACTCATCAAAACCATAAAAATGAGAGATATTCTGATTCGGAAAACACACCATTTAATCCTCATTTTGAGGCCAAAGATCAATCACCTAATTTTGCTGACCAAGACGATCTCCCAATCTACGACTCATACCTCGAAGATACCCCCATGCCTATTCATAATCATAGTCTATCTTCTGTTTCACACGACCTGGCCAGTTCTTGTGAACAGCAAAATTTTACAAACTTATCTCAGTTGTACTGTAATTTTATTTGTAAAACAATTTTTTTTATTATTATTCCCACTTACACTCACCTTGTACACAATCAGATTCCGTCTTAAATTTTCAGTTTTTTGATAGATTGTTTTGGTATAACCAACACCTTATCAAAGAGCACCCAAAAGATGAGCTTCCATTACGGAAAGCTAAGCTATGTCAAGGAAGTACAAAACTTCCTTCATTACAAGATCATCGAGACACAATAGAAATTCATCTTTAATTTTATGATCCAGTAGATACTCAATTGGAAGGAAGATTTTGCGAGAAAGAAATTTCAGACAAAATTCCAACTGGGATTTTGCATTCTCATTCCATGTCCAACGTTAACATCCCAAAGAAAATTCTATCCTCAACACCAACATTGGAAAGCTACACACGTACAGGAGTAAAAATGAGAAAGTGGCTTCATTGGAAATATCATTTCACCTAGTCAAATTTTTGTGTAAAATTAGAATAGGAGTAGGAGTAGTTTAGTTAAGTAGTTAGGTTTACGCTTGAGTAGTTGATAATCCAAATAAGGAAAGAAGCCATCCCTATTGTCTACCCAACCTTAGGGAATGTCTACCTCTCACCTCGTTAGTTTTTCCCATGAATAAAGTTTGCTTTGGTTAAACAACATTCGACGTTTATAAAGAGGCACCTTTTTTTTCTCTATCAGAATTTTGAACTTCTACTTCTATGAATGACAAATATTTTTCTTTAAAAGCTTGGTCTTTATTATCAATAGAACTTTAATCCATATATGATATCAGTTTCAACTCAAAAAAACTGAAGAAAATAATCTCAGCGAAGTAATTGTCTTACGTCGATACAATGAAAGGCACCAATAACAAGATAAGGAGTCCATGTAGAAACAACAATTACCAAAGAAGCATTATTATTGTCGTCTAGAACTTTCTTAAGGAAAGAAAATTGACTTCCTCCCTGCCAAAGGAAATCATAGCGTTCAGGGAAGCAATCCAATAAAAGCACTATATCTCAAAGAATAAGAGGTCTCATCATGAGCCGACTTATCATCATCACAAATATTATAACTTGCTGACTTTGCCAAAACTGTCCATCAAAACAGGGCAACGACTTAAGATTGTTGCAATCAAAAGACAGGGGGTCTCATCACGAGCCAGCTTGTTCAGCAAAGGTATAAATCTAGTGAATGACTGTGTCACAATTTGGCCACCAAACCAAGACATTGTTCTTTAGAGAATAAAAAAAAAAAAAAAAGTGTCAAAATGGGCTTTTCTCTGAATAGTTGTAAACTCCTAGGCAAGATAAAGGATCATTACTGGTTAATAGGTAACCCTGTCGAGGCTATGGATGCCTGATGGCAGCAGAGGCTCTACCTGCAACAAAGAAGCATATTTAAAAAGATCTTCTATACAGAGAAGACTTTATCTTAAATTTTATTCAAGACCAAGTAAGGGCTGACGTAAATGCAAGGACAAGCTGAGAATACAAGTAAATGGAAAGGAGTTGAAACAAAATATCATTGATAGTTTGAAGTATAATATTTTTATCTTTATATAATAAAGTTTAAGTTTTCCGAGAAAATTTTTATTATTTTTACAAGTTTGAAAAACGTCAAAAGAAAGCCAGAGATAACTGGTTCTCCCAAGTGAATCGCCAATTGTTGTGGCCAGCAACAACCCCCCCCCCTTTTTTCATTTAGCTATCTGCCCAAAATACTAAATGAATAGGGGACCCCTAGTATAATTTTGAGAAGAAATCAAATTTCCCTTCTTCAAAATAAAGATACCATCGCAGGCTTAAAAGCAATCTTCCAAATATTTACACCTAAGTCTACGATGGGGAAAAGGTCTTTAAGAAATTGCATTAATACGCAAGGCCCCCCAAACGTTAAAGCATAACGTCGCATCGCAATAAGTAGTGTCCATATGGAAAAGCCTCACAATCTCCCGATCTGCGATAACGCCGATCACAATGACTGCACATCGCAGAAATGAAATGGCAACACTTAACAAACATCAAACTCCTGCGACCGGCGATGTTGCGACCTGCGACATTGCGATCACCGCGATGGCACATTCTGCGATCCAACGATTTGCGATAAGCGCGCCTTTTGACGGCACAATCTTCGATAGAGCATAAAGCGAGTCATAAATCATTTAAACCGCAAATCTTTCAGGCACGCCGTTCAAAGATAGACCACTTACCATAACCTGACTTCAAATCATGCACTTTTAATGATAGTAAGTAGGTTAGTTGTCAGTTATTTAATGAAATAGGGACGCGTGCTTTGCTGAAGAATTGTTTTCACGTAAGGTGGCATATTTAGTATATCGTCTGCATTTAAAACCCTCCCATCATCTTTCTCAATCATTCATTTCCACCTCGCTTGTAATCTGCAGGAACTAGGATATAAGAGCATTCAAAAGCCGAACACAGAAGCAAATGGGAAAGAAGACTAATGCCCAAGGTTCCGAGGAAAAGGAAAAGGCAAAAGAGATAGCGCCCTTATACACAGGCACTGCATGCAACAGAGACGCGGGAATTTCAACCTGGGAAGGCATGTATAGGTTGCTAGAGGAGGAAAACCCCAGGGTAATGAAGGCAGATAGCGCCGCGGGATCGCCAAACTCTTCCGAGGCATCCTTAGAAGAGTTGGCTTGTTCATTTCTCCATCGAATAGCAGCTAGACCCAAGATATTGCCGTATACAAATATGATCAAATGGATACTCGACAATGCAGAGTTACAAGGCAGATAATTCAAGGCTCCAGGGCATGGGCTCATAGGATCATTCGCTGCGCAAGACCTAAAGCTTATGTACCATCTTTCGGAGCCTCAAATGACCTATAACACACAATTTGTCCAGAAATTTGCAACAGAGAAACCAAATCTAGCAGAAACCACTAAAGAATGGACCAGGAGAGAGGAGCCGCTGAAAAAGGATAAAAATGGTAAGTATAGCACAAGTTCTCTCACCTCTCCATATTGTTTCGCTGCAGCCATGCTCTGCAGGCTGTTTGGGATGCCAGACATAAATAAATTTTTAGCTGAATGGCTACCACTCTTAGAAGCTGCCACAAATACTGATCTCGTGGACTGGGCCAAAATATGTTCTGATAATTTGTTTACTGTTGTCATGAATTATCGTAATAAGAGATCCTCGTCACAAAGGGTCTACCCCCCGTTTTATCTATCTGCTTACATTATGGATTCTATTTGCTATGTATCTAAGTTTCCAACTATGGGTTGGAAATGGACTACCCAAGACCCCTCGCCTATTCATGTTTACCACAAAGTACTATGGGATTCACAGTTCGCCCCTCACCTCTATCAAATTTTTCCATGGGCTCATTTTACCCCTATATAGGATGATATATAGTGAAGAACCCCCGAGGTGCTCACCCGAAGCGCAAATAGACATCATCCCCGTCGCAAGATGGTTCGGGGAAGAATGGTTCACTTATGTCAGAGTGTTTGGGAGCATTGTGCCTACAATTGTTTAAATTCCAAGCTCGACCTTTTGACCTAAATAACGTCGCCCATGATTTCACTGTAAGTTTCAGAATAAAAGTGTTCACCGGAAAGAAAGATTTATTTGATGACTTGTTTCAGAATAAAAGTTCATTTTAGGAATTTTTGCGAGAAGCTAAGTCGAGTTTGTCCCTAGACGACCTCAAAAGATTTTTGTCATACAGAGAAAGAAGACTAGCGGGCATCCCTCTAGAAAAGCTGCAGCCGCTTGCGAGAGAGCCTACTCCAAGTGTCAGCCTCAGCGGAAACTCTAGTTCTTCCAAATCTAGATCTGACGTTTTTCAAGGAACACCCGAATGCTCTAAAAAGTCTGCGAGCGACCAAGGGAAAATAGGAGAAGCAGCTGGAGATACTGCCCAGTCAAGTGCCATGTCGCAACCATAGATTATCGCTTCCTCATCAAGAAATGTCCCTCCTCCCGTCACTACATCGTCGCTCGTCACGACCCAGCTCAATAAGGAGTGGGAAAACTTCAACGAGCTAATCAACCCAGAAGGGCTATTCCCAAGAACGCCTGTAAGCAATGTGCAAGTAACACAGGAAATGGATTCAACCGTGGTCTGTAGCATCTCAGAAGTAGAACAGGGTCATATCGCTCCGTCTCCCGAACTCCTACTTAGCATAGAAGAAATTCCCCCACTTGACGTGTTCTATAGTCCTCAACATAAAGCAGTGGTGAGAAGACAAAGGAAAAAGAGAAAGCTGGAGAATACGCTGTCACAGAACACCGAACATTTAGACGTCCTGTGGAAAGACCCTAACAGCAACACCATGGAGAATCTCACAAAATTGTCTCAAATCATAGGAGCATACGCTTCTGCGACTATCGACAATGCGTCTGAAGTGCAACAACTATTATAGGAGCAAGAAAACCATATACAACTACTGCAACAACAACTGCAACAGGCCAATGCCAACAATGAAGCGTCCAAACAACTCGAGAAACTACAAGAATATTTTCAGCAGATGCAGATAAGCTATCAGAAAAGCCTGGACGAAAAAGGAAAGCAGTTGCACGCTTTACAAGAAATACATAAAGACGAGCCCAAGCTTTCCGAATTCGTTTCAAAATCTACTAGTTTAAATGAGCAACTTCTGCAGCAACAGGAAGAGTTGGGACGAAAATTATCGCAGTGGAGTCACTATTGCGAGCTGAGCAACAAACTCACCAATCAAGTGACAGATCTGCGAAGTGACTACGACCAAGCCGACAGACAAGTGACAGAGTATATAGCTTGGCAGAATGGAGAGGAAGCGAAAAGAGCAAATGCACCTAGAATAAATGAAAGCCATAAAGAGTTTCTCTTCAACAAATGGGACGACCAAATCAAGTAGGAAAAACAGGCAGCAGAGGCAGCGGTGACACAAGCTAGTATCCTTATAGACTGTGTAAATGAAAATTTACATAGAGCAAAGTTAATCACAGAAACCGCCCCTGGATACCTACCAAACAAGTCACAAATAGAGGCAAAATGGAAAGAGAAAGCGCAGGAAAAGGGTAAGGCGATACAAGCTTTGAATAGGTTGAATTGGGAGTGCTATTGGGCATACTTATTTAAGCCACACAGTCAATGGATGACTGTGAAATGCATCACAAACTCAGCAGAGAAAGCGGTGCCAGCTCTCAAGGATTCCGTTTTCACAGCCCAGCTCAGCGCAAAAGTCGGCCAACCGAATCTTCTCAGATCCATGTTGAACACTTGCAATTTCAAAGACCAGATCCAGAGATAACTTATTTTTAGTAGTTTGCTGTTTCTTTTTGTATAGGTTAGAAAAAGGGCGGTCGTTTGAGAGCCGTATCCTACAATTTTGTAAAAAAACTATTATTAGATTTAGGAAGTAGTATTTTAACCCTTCTCATGCATTTAGAGAAGGGTCCGGAGATTTGTCAAAAACTTCTCCTTAGAACATGCACTTCTGCACCCTCAGAGGAGGTTTTGATGAATGGATGGATCGAAATTTATCTTTACTTGCATTTTGATATCTGCTACTGATGTTGCACTTCTGTACTCTTGGTAGATTTTAGAACAAGTAGAAATAGATTGTTTTGCTTGAGGCTTATAGGTAGAGCTAGTCATTAATGGTACTTTTATCTCTTGACAATGTCTGCTTATACTCTTTAAGTAATTTACAGTTTTAGTTGTTTATGTGTTATTGCCTGAACATATGGGTTATCATTTGGCACTTCTGTACGGTGGAGTCATATGGTTCATGTGTGACATATGAATGGCTTATTATGCGATATGTTGTTCACAACTGTTTCGCTTAACTTCTTACGCAAAGTAGTTTATCTCAAATGGTTTCTTTTCTTATGATAGCTGAATGATCTTTATTACCATTTATTATTCGAAATCTTTTTAGATCGATAATGAAGACTACATCAAGGTTAGAAAGATTTGATTTGTTGTTCTCATAGATCAAATAGCATAGGTAAAGTTAAAAATCCTATTTAGATAGTTTTAAAATACTCTCAGATCACACGTTCAACTTAACACACACTCACACACAACCAAGATCGGGAAACTGGTCCCGTTATCCCCAGTCGGACCCGCTATACCAAACGGATAAGGAGTTGCTAACCAAGGTCCGGACGGGGTGGGTATCCCCCTTGTTGTCGACCTGATTTTCGGGGCTTCAACAGTGGGCAACACTATATCCTCTATCACATGTCAGAAACTTCTGTATAACTAGAACCAACTCACCCCATGGTTCATTGAACCATTCCCTTGGTATCCCCTTGGTTCTGTCAAAAGTCCCTTTCCGGTTTTTTTCAAGGAAGAAAGTCCATGCTTTCTCCTTGAAATGTAGGCCTTTATGATATTTTTCACCTATCATTGGGAGATCTAGAGCTTGGGAAAGGTATTCCTGAGTCACAGGAATGATAACATCTCCTACCCTTGTTTGGTCCTGGTTGTAGTTGTTTATGAATTCCCTGGTTATCTCCTCACTGTGGCCATCAAACTTTTGCAAGAATCCTATCAATCTTGCCTGGTAAAGCTTCTCTATGGTTTCCTTTTTCTAGCTTTCTATTTGAAATTTGGGCTCTATTCTTGTTGACATTGTCTCTGAAAACCATTGGATATATGCTTCTGTCGTCATTAATTTCATCTTAACAATGAAAATTTACAACTACTGCTCGTTTTCAAAATAAAATTCTGAAATCAGAGAAGCTTACCTGCCTTCTGCAATAATTTTAATTCAATTTCCTTTCTCTGCAGCAACACAGTTTTTAATCCCCTGTCCAAATAGTCAAACACTTTTATATCTCTGTCAACATACTAAACTCTATCTAGAAAAAAAAATACATAAGAAAACAACATATTCATGATAGAATTTTGTTTTTCTTAATGTATTTTTAGGCAAAATTCTTATAATGCTCCATACATGCCTAACACCCTGCACTGTATATAAAAGAACACTAAAAACAATCAACGCATTTCCTCAAATGACTCGGCCCTTTGACAACCTCTGCTATACAATGCACAATATACGACCAATCCCCTGCAGCAACCAAAATTCATAGTATACGCTTTTGTTCAAAATACAGTCCGCTCTTAATCAAAAGCATGTAATATATATCCTTGGGTAACAATGAAAAATTGTATCGACTATACAAACAACACCCAAAAACCGCATTCTCGGCTCTAAATAATAATACTCTGCCTCCTGTGCTATATAAGGTCATTGTTTATAGAAAATCTGTTTCAACTTTGTAAAATACGCATATGAGCCTATGTTAATGACGTTTTTTGCATGCAAAATATGGTTGGATTGTTGCGTTGTTTTACATAATTTTCGTGCCGTGATTTATGTAACTACACCGATGAATCATGTTGCCTTATCACCTAGCTGTTTATTCATTAATACTGTTGTTCATCTAACCCTTAGATTTATTAGTTTCTGGAATTAATGACGTAGTTTTTGCATTTTTTCTTGGCTATTGGCGAGTTCTGAGGAGTTTTAAATGGCGCTCCAAATCCCTGTAGCTTCGTTTTTTTGACTGGTGGAAAGAACAGATGTGTTGATCATTAAATGACAAGCAGTGTTTGAAACACAACTCATCGTTTGTGAGCAAAGAAAATCGTATCGTTACCTGAGTTATCCCAAGATTCCAGCAGTCAACTCGTGTTGCGTTCGGGAAGTTTTCCTTCTTATTCCTCCACAGATTTGCTTTTAGTTTCCCCTTTCTTTGGCTTGCAAATATGTAGCGCTTCAACAATGTTATGAGCTGGTTCAAGTGATGATGGAGCAGTTTAAACAAGTGCAGGAGACCGTTAGTCGTTTCATGACCGTTTACGTGGTTGTACCGTGCACTTGGCTGAGTTGGGCCATAAACATTCTCATTGGTTGTTATGGGCACGTAGGCATACCGTGCAAGTCATGGTAGTCCTATTGACCAGTCGCTCGACTACGTCATTAGGATGGCCTATCTGTTTTTATGATTTAAATGCAAGCCTTCCGTCCATGCATGTCGTGGTTGTCCTCCTATGCAGCTCACGGTGCAAATGTTTGACGGTCTCCATGCCACGTTGTTCAACCCTCATACGTGTTTGATGGCCTGTGTTATTCATGCATTGGGTTTGTGCTTGGCTGGACATTCGTTTCACTCATAACCTCCTCCGCCTTCCTTACCATGCTATGATCTACATTAGTGTCGTATGATGGCATATATTACTGCAAACCCACCTATCACTCCGTTCCATCATATAAAGGATGTGCCTTTCATTAACCATAGCGCGTATATGCAATAAACCTTGTGAAAATTTTACCGTATAAACTTTACTTTGTTTCATATAGTTTCGTATGCCTTCATATTGCCTCATTCCATTATTGCATGTGTGTTCCATAGTGCATATATATTTAAAGTATTTCCATATTGCGCATTATATATTCAAAGTTATATGTGTATTTCCATATTGCACATTATATATTCAAAGTTATATGCACACCTTCACATGTATGATCGTTTACACTTATAATTTTAAAATGACCACCTTGGTCATATTTAAAATTATTTCCATATCTAATAGTTGAATTGTATGTGCAGGTTTCACCATGTTGTCCTCGTTTGGTCCCGTTTTGCTTCTAAAGAAAAATACTTAGGGGTTATTGGTTATTGTTACACTGAAATTTGTCACCATGACTATCTGCAGTTAATATGGCTCCATCAATAGTCATATTATCCTCCTTGTCAAGCCAAATACCTCTGCTCTTCATGTCAAGCTTCAAAAAAGAGAGAAAGTCACTAAAAACATGTTTATCTTTGGGTACGTAGGTTCTCTCTACCTTGCCTACGTGTACGCATCCCAAACTCATTGTACTTGCATACTTGTACGCTCTGTAAGCCAAAGGATGGGTGCGTACCCCTGTAAAGGTCAAAAGGCGTGAGTTTCATCTTAAAAATTTTACTTGTGGTCACTTCTAGAGCCTTCTAGAAGAGTGTTTGATGTGTATTGAGCGCCTCTAGATGGTTCATGCATCCCTATGATAGAGGAACTTATCCCATCAAGAAAGGAGCTACCCCATCCAAAAGAGGGAGTATCCCATTGATGTTGGAACTGAATAACTTCCTCTAGAACACTATAAATACATGCCTTGGGCCAGAGGAGGGGAGGTTGAAAGCTGAACATTCCAAAGGGTAGATGCTGCTGGAATTAGGACTTCCTTGTAGAAGCTTGTGAGGAGAGATTACCATCCTTTCTTGTTTCATTTGGAAGTGGGTGAGCTTATCAAAGTAAAGGAAAACTGTTGCTGAACCCTAGGAGGAACTTGCACAACACCAAGGCTCAGGTTGTAATGGTTTCTTTTGTTTCCTATTAATACAAATAAGTCCATTATTCTCAATAATTTGTTATTAATGAGTTATTTCATATACTCCTTAGTCTATATGTTGAATATGTTTTATTTTATGGGATATTCAGGTGTTATGTAATCGTTTGATTGTTAGTGCATGCAGGTTTTGAAGTGAAGGAGGAGCTCATCTGGATCGACAAGGCTAGACTACTACAACAGTGTTGGACTACAGGTAGGATCTGAAACACTTGGTTTCTCGTGTAATAAATGCATGTTTAGAGAAGGATTGCTCTTAATTGTCTTGTTTGTCACTAGAAAGTCTTAGGCTTCTAGGGAGGTTGGTTTTGTCCGCAAGATTAACTCTTTCCGCATGACAAATTGGCGAATCCGCTGGGGAACTCCATTAATGTGAATGTTTTTTCCTTTTTGTGAAACTTTGATCTGAGAAAAGTCATTTCTTTTGTGGTTTTTGGCTGTTTGACTGTGTATTTGGGTGGGCTAACTTAGGGTTAAGTTAGATTTTAGTTTTTCTTGGTTTTTCCAGTAGTACGCACCCCTTGAGTTGAGCACAGTGCGTACCTGTACGCACTGCAGCTTTGTACACAGAGCGTGCATGTACCTGTGCAAATAGGTTGCCTGCGTACCCTTGTCAAAAGCTTAGAAAATTTCAATTTTTTCCTTTTTACCCATTAGATTTTGTTTATAGTTTATTTATTGCTACCCAGATCTACTGGTGACCTGTCAGAAGCTTTCATCTTGGCTAATTTCATTGGCATTCCTGCTTTAAGTTTTTATCAATTGGGTGTTTTGAATCTCTTTTTTGAGAAATTCTAAATTTGATTTCCTTTGGTCATTACTTGGAGGTTTGACTCAGTCTTTTCACAATTTTGCATCTTTTTGCTCTTGTTTTTGCAAAAACAAATTCCCCCTCAATTGTGTATGAGTGTTAATCGCCTTTGAGTGTTTTTATTTTTTGATCTTTGGAACTCTCACCCAATTTTCTCGACTTGCACTTGATTGGTTCTTAGATTACATTAGAATCATCTTGTGTTTGAGAATTATCTTGCATAGATCACATTTGCATAATTAGAATTCTCCTTTCCGGAATATGAATGAAAAATGTGCATAGATTACATTTGCATACTTTTCAAGTGAATTGTACGTAGATTACAATTGCATAGTTTACATTCTGAAAAATCAATCGTAGATTTAGATCAGTTTTCTTTGATTTGAATTTACACAAAAAATAAAAATAAAAAAAAAAATGTTTTGGAATTGATTTTCATTACTTTTTCTTGATGAAATTAGTGCATGAGAGAATTTGTTATATTTTCTCTTAGTGATCAATTTTTTGCATTGTTGGAAGTGAATGGAAACTCTCTCCTTACTTTAGTTAGGATTCATCAATTGAAAAGATTACATTATCATAATTCGATTGCATTCAGTTGAGTCGTGGGTCATAACACCATTGGTTCATATCCATTTTACCCATTTTGAGTAATAACAACCTTAATAACACAATGCTTAATTAAAATTCATCAGTAATTTTTACATTTCTAGGGCTTTGAAACACCAACATAGATCAGCTAGTGTCTGGAGAAGTAGGAGAGTAATTGAACTCTCTAAGACATAAAACCAAACAAGTCTCTCATCTTGTGGTAGATAAATCCAACTGTCATTTATACTCTGGGAAAGCTCCTCTTAAAGGAGAAGCATGAGCTCGTGTCCGAACCAGTGAGGGGATCAATCCTCCCTTGTTGGGAACGACACCAGACACGCACGTATTACAAATGGTAAACCTTGGATTGAACATTGTCGAGGAACTTGTGGTCACTTATCGGTAAACCTTGGATTATTGTCAAGGAGCCGGTAAGGGGATTGAGCTTGATACTCTGCCCTTGCGTGCTGTCAGAGCGTAGACTGTTCCCTCAGGTGTATTTGTTGCTGTTGGTAACCTTAGTGACCATTATCTCTAGGATTCTTCCTAAGGTGACGGTGGCAGGAAGATCCCACTGTACCTGGAGCAGACATCGGCTAGACTCACTTGGATTTTCTGGGGGGGTTCTCTTCACTCGAGACGGTTAAGTGGAGAAACTTGTGCCAGTCTATTCATTAAGTAGGTTGTCGGGGTAACTGTTCCAATCGCCATTTCTGTATTGAACTCTGCGACGTTGGATTTCATCACCAACTAGTGTCTTCGGTACGGAAAGCTACTATTTGTGTGTGGTTTGACTCCTATATTTGATAGCGCGTGTTAATTTGTTTGTTTTTACTTTTAGAGACCATAGGTGTGAATTGTGAATTTTAATTGTTAGGTGTGCATTGTGAATTGTTAATTTTAGTTTTAAATTGTAAATAAAATTCACTGAAGTTGAATATAATGGAAAATGTTCCGGAATTTATCAACCTAGGAACCCCTCCTAATGAGAATCCTAGTACTTTTCCTTACTTTGGAAATGTTGGTCCTCCTTACATGGCTACTTTTTCATTACCCGGATTTACAATAGGTTTACCGATATGGTTATTTTCAACTTCGTTGGCCCCAAATACTTCAATTGTTCCACCTCAACTGAATGTTTCACCTCAACAGAGTTCACCACCTCAACATCACCAACCTTCTATTGACCCTTTACCTTCTTCGCCTAATTTTTCTTCCTCCATTTCTTCCTCTTCGCTTGGTAAAAGCCTCGATGCTAGTAACCAGGTGGCTAAGAAGAAGAACAAAGGGAAGAAGAAGAAGAAGAGGAAGAAGCAAGATAAGAAAGAAGTCAACCAACCAACCAAGGCTGTAAGTGTTAATTGTGTTGAGGAAAATTCCGACATGCATCGTAAACCCAAATACCCTCGCAGGCTTTGTAAGGGTGACCAATTCCTTGTCAATTGCCCTGGTATTCCAAAAGTCTTGGAAGTATGGTCAGAAAAATATCATCAACTTTCCATTGATCCATCAACCAGTGATAGTCAAGTTCCTGGGAAAAAGGGTAAAGTTAGGTTTCCTTGTAAGTTATGCAATGGGAGTCATCAAACTCACATTTTCCCTCACATGGATGAAGCCTCAAAATTGTTGGAAAACCTTACTGTTTCACAGAAAGAATTTCCAACTGGTTACCGTAAACTTTTACCCAACCTACCATCAACTAACGAATTGATTGATCTAATTTCAAGTACGGTCGATCCCACTTTTCCATTAGAGATTGAAACTCATGTCACTCAAGTTGATGATCCATTAGTTGATCAAGTGGTCGATTCAATTTCACATTCGATCGATCCCACTTTCCCTTTAGAGAGTGAACTTCATACCACTCAGGTTCTTTTTGTTACATCAGATTCCTCTATGCCGGGGGGCATTTCTACAAAACCCCCTCCAAGTACTAAGGTCTTTTCCTTTGATTAGAACAGACTGATAGAACCTCATCTTCCTTCCTCCATCCCTTTACAAATCATTGTCAAGGCTGGTGGTAGGGACATGCATCCCACACAGGTAGATGAAGGTGCTTCTATTAGTATTTTATCCTCAACTGCTTGGAAAGCTTTGGGTTCCCCTCAGCTTGTGCCTATTACGCGGAATCTGAAAGCTTTTAACAGAACCATTAGTGAACCTTTAGGGATCCTTCCTAAGTTTTCTATTACCTTGGAAGGTAAAACTGTCTGTATTGATCTTATGGTAGTTCGAGGTCCCTTGGATTTCAATTTACTCCTTGGGCGAGACTATGTTTATGCAATGAAAGTTGTCGTATCGACAATCTTTCGCGTGATGTCTTTCCCTCACAATGGAAATATTGTGACTGTAGACCAGCTTTCGTTCCCTAGTCTGTTTCAACTACCAATAATATGATAGCCCTAAATGTTCCTGATTCTAAAGTGGTATCTACCCTGCCACGGGTTAATTATGTGGCAACTGATCCCATGTTTTCAGTTACCGATGCAAGTGAGCCTTTCACTGTTTGCTCATCTTCCTTTGATTTAGATTCGATAATTGACATGGAAAACTCTATGGGATTACTTGAACGCGATGTTCTTATCCCTTTTGAGTCCCTTGACATGTGTTCCTTCCAGAGAACTATTCTTCCTTCTGATGAAGACCTCTTGGAATCCATGATCAAGGTATGTCCATTGACATGTCTTTCTTCCAGTTGGAAGCCATGATCAGTGGGCGAGGATAGTTTTTTCCTGTATCAACCTCGTTAAAAAATGAAATAGGCTAGCATGAGGATAGTTCTTTTACTGAGTCAACCTCATTAAAAAATGAATCAGCTAGATTGTAAAAAGTAGGATTTTGTGAGGACAGTTCTTGTTACTGAGTCAACCACGTTAAAAAAGGAATCAGGTTAGAGGATAGTTCCTATTACTGAGTCAACCTCATTAACAAATGAATCAGGTATGAGGATAGTTCTTTTCTTGTGTCAACCTCCTTAAAAATGAAACAACTCCCCTTTCAAGGTAAATATTGAAAGTAAACCTTCATTCCATCCATCTGGTTAAGTGCAATGAAGCCTGGGGAGCATGTACCTCGCTTTGCATCATTATACTGGGGGCATGCAAACTTTTTGAGCATAGTTCCTTGTCTTGTGTCAAGCTCGTTAAAAAATGAAACAACGGTAGGTTTGTTAGGTAGATTGTAGAGAGTAGTCATGAGCATAGTTCCTTATCTTGTGTCAAGCTCATTAAAAAATGAATCAAGGATTTTAGAGCATAGTTCCGTGTCTTGTGTCAAGCTCGTTAAAAAATGAATCAAGGTTTTTAGAGTATAGTTTAGATAGATTCTAAAGAGTAGTTATGAGCATAGTTCCTTATCTTGTGTCAAGCTCATTTAAAAAATGAAACAAGGGTTTTGAGGATTGTTCTTTTCCTGTGTCAACCTCACTAAAAATGAAACAACTCCCATGAGTCTTTCCAAGATTTCGAAAGTAAACCTTCATTTCATCCACCTAGTTGAATGCAATGAAGGTTGGGGGGCATGTACCTTGATTTGTGTCATTATGCTGGGGGCATGCGAACTTATAACAAGCATAGTTTTTCGTTTCAAGCTTGCGTAAACATGAAACCAAATTTGAGCATAGTTCTTTGCCTGTGTCAAGCTCGTTAAAAAATGAAACAAATCCTCCTCTAATTGAGTCGAGAGTTTGACTAGACCTCATAGATGATAGGTTGTATGTTTAGGTTAGTTATTTCAGTCTTTTGCATAGTTTTCTTATAGTTTGAGGTGAAGTCTTTCAAATGATCTCGTATCTGAACCTTCATTTCATCCCTAGAGTTGAATGAAATGAAGCTAGGGGGCATGCGCTCTAGCAGTTATGCTTAGGGGGCATCAAGCACAGTTTTCACTCTGTTTCAAGCTTGTGTAAAAATGAAACCTATCTTGAGTCAATTTCGGTTATTTTCAAGACTCATTAAACTCATGAAAATCCCGAGATTATTTTTAGGTTAGTTTTTTGCATAATTTTCTTGTAGTTTTAGGTCAAGTCTTTCAAATGATCTCGTAGAGTACATTTTTATCATTTTTTCGAACTCGTTAAAACTTACGAAAAAAGTGAGACATTAGAGTCATCTTTTAAGCCCTTTTCTGACTCTTAAAAAATGAAAAGATTGCCGAGTGTTTCTTTTACACTCGTTAAAACGGAATTAAAAGACGGTCCCCTTACAACCCTTTTCTGACCGAAAAAACAGGAAAAGATTGCCGGATTTTTGTCATTTCAAATTCGATATTGGAAATAAAACGGCGTGTCCTTGATCGCTTTTTACTTTTCAGGTCAAAGACACTAACTATGAAAAAATCCTTGGTCGCAAGATCAAGCGGTTCTCCTAGGTATTATTTTATACTTTTTCGGGCTTAGGAGACACAACTTTACGAAAAAGTTCAATCTGGAGTCTTCTAAGTTTTTCAGACTCTCTAAAATATGAAAAACGCCGAGTTTCTCCTATACTGGACTCGTTAAAATTTCACAGTAAAGGACCTGTTCTATTACAAACAGGAACGGACCACTCCTTCTTAGGGTTCGCATCAAAAACTAAGTTGGACTAATCCGAAGGATGAGCTTACAAACAAGCATATGTTATCCTCCTCAAGCTTGTAAAAAATAAAGAGGTACTTGCCAGAAATGGTGGGGGAAAAATGAGAAGCATGAACCTATTTGATATCCTTTTGTCTCAGAAAAACCTTACTACCACTCTTGAACACGACACTTTTTATTCACCTGGGTTGGGAAATCCTTTGTCTCACAGTTGATCAAGCTCATTGGTTTCTTCCGCCGGGTTCTGGGTGTTGACTTTGAGTCATTTATCACCAAGCCATCTGTTGTGTCATTATGTGTTCAAGAGGTCTGTAAACAAAACATTCAACTGCAAAATACCTATCATCCATTTTATCATCCTTGAGTCAGTCGTTACAGCAACATTTCTTCAACTTGAACTATGATTTCGTGTTGTGGGCTTGCCTGCGACGGGTCGCTTTCTATCGACATCAGCACATTATCTAGAGAGTTGACTTAGAAATCGTCAGTGCCTTGGATTCTGCATGCATCAATGGTAGGTTTCTCGCCTTCGACGTCAGTTTTCATCATTGACTTGCGATCGAAGGATTCCATGAAATGTTCGACATCGACTCATTCATTCACATCTCATGGATTGTACTGGGTACTTTGAGAACCATTGACATCACTGGTGGTCTCTCTCACACTTGTTAACAGTTTACATCATTGACTGGTAATCAAGTGGTTTCTACCATGGTCGACATCGACTCATTTATTCACATGGCTAGAATCGTACCAATTCGGGAAGTAGAGATGAAGACCCTGGATCTAGTTTCCACCATCCAGGCTGCGAGGAGTTTTGTATTCATTATGTTGTAGACAAATCATAAACAGATGGCTGCGTCCATACTGTGTCTACACGAGTCTATGATTATGATGTATTATGAAATCATTCATGTATCAGAATAGTTAGTTTGTTAGTTAAAGTTTTGATCTGAGTATGGGAATGCCTACCTCAGCGATGATATGAACTTATCCATGTATTTTGTGTTGAAAATTGCAGGTTTTGACCGGGCTCTCCACGAGATAATCCTCGAAATGATAAAGTACTTCA
>APFE030859136.1:40499-82380 GCA_000404065.3 Pinus taeda
CTATATGTTGAATATGCTTTGTTTTATGGAATATTCAGGTGTTATGTAATCATTTGATTGTTAGTGTATGCAGGTTTCAAAGTGAAGGAGGAGCTCATCCGAATCAGCGAGGCTGGACTGCTACAACGAGCATTGGACTTGAGGTAGGATTGAAAAACACTTGGTTTCTCATAGAATAATGCATGTTTAGAGAAGGATTGCTCTTAATTGTCTTTTTTGTCACTAGAGAGTCTTAGACTCCTAGGGAGGTTAGTTTTGTCCGCAAAAATAACTCTTTCCGCATGACACCAACAAACCCACAGTATGCATATAAAATGCATAATCTCATTTGATCCCAGAATTTCTATTGCCCTTCCTAGTCAAGCATTCATAGTTTAAGGTTTAAGGCCCCTTAATTGAATCTCAGGTGGAACGATTTAATAACTAACCCCAGTCTGGCCCTTTGTTAATCCTTTTTGCGGAACCTTATAACTCAAACCTTCAACCTTTATAACAACTTTGGTTAATTCTATACCCACACATATTAACCAAACCCCACTCTACGTGCCAACTAATCATATATTGCAATCGCAGAGTTTCAACGGAATCAATATAATATGCATTTAGAACTCCCGATTTGCGATATACGATTGCTCTTTCCACCATTGATTTCATCCATCAGATCAAATGTTGTCACAATATCGTTGATCACAACAACATGTGACTCTATCGCATTCCTAAGATTCCTCCCCTGATATGTGATATGTGATAAACACAACCAGACTCCAAATAAAATAAAATTGTACCCATAACCTTCTCGGGTTTGCTTTGGCCCAAGCCTTATCACTTCAATCTCCATCATCGATGATATCTTTAATCCAATAGTTGATGTCTTCCCTAATCAACAGAGCTGCTCGGTGATCCTGTGCCATAGATCAAGACCCATTTAATTCGACGGTCTGCGGCCCTTCAACTAGCACGCAGGTTAATTACAGGCCTAATATCATAGTTGACTGTGATGTAAGAATTCACAAATGAGATTGACAGCTAAAATTGAGTGTGGGCCTTCAACCACGATCAAGGCATCTCATACTCTTATACCCCACTGCGGTTTCTAATCACCATCGATCTACCAGATCTGTCGATTTGACGATCCAGATCGATTCTCGCGATTCACCTTCCGCAAGTACTTGGATTTAATCTTCATTGCTCATTTCTTTCTCTTATGTTGCATGAGTTAATCTTGGTTGCCCATAGCCTTTAGCCTTGTTCGTTTATCTTTAGATCCAAAGACTCTTAGGCATCGTTACCTCATTTCCTCATCCTTCTCTTTACTTTTTTTTTATGTCGTTTCTTCAGTGTTCTTATGTGGTTTCAGCTTTCTTCCAGGATTCCGGTCCCTCGTTGTTTTGCCACACAAATTCCTTATGAGCCTAACTCCACTCATGTCTTTATGCTTCCTTCACCTTCACTACATTAAAATCTTCCTCCTGTACTGTCAATGTGTACAAAGCTGTAACACTTCTCTATTACTCTTCTCTATATTTCACCTCTGATTCTACACATGCATCTTCTGTTACATAGAACTTACTTTGGTTCACACACAAATTATAACTAAATTACTCCATACACACACATAAACTCAGAATCAAGTTGTTTGTATTAATAAACAGGTATTTACATAGTTTCTTCTCTTAGGCCTAATTTCCCATATCAGTGGCCTCTGTTTCACAATCTACCAGTAGGCTTACAATCAAACCTTTAACTCACAACCTCTAACTACTAACTTGAATTGAATAACTAGCTAACCTCTGACTATTCCTCTTAGGCTTAGATTTATACAAAACGATTCTATAACCAATTCCTGGTTTAGATCCATAAACTTCTCAAAAAATACCCTAAAATCTCTTCCTTATCTCTAAGGATCCTCCCTAATCCACAAAATCATGAACTAGCTCCTAATCTAAGATTTTCAATTAATTCTCAAGTCTCTCAATCTCTCAACTATCCCGATTCCCTCATGTTCTCCTACATTCAAGAACATTTACAATATGTTTCACAATACTTAATTAATTCATATTTTCATTAAAATCACTCAAAACCTAAGTAATTACATTAATTCAACACTTAGGAAACCAACTTCCTTAAAATACAAGACCTCCTATGTCTACTAAAATACAATGATATTGTTGAGCTAAATGCTCTTCCATCAGACTCCCAAAGTAGAAAATTTTCATGATCTTTTGATCATGTGTCTTCATATGTTGATAGAAAAGCTCCAGGGTCCCAAACCTTAGTTTGTAGTTGTCTAAATGCTCCGTGCCTTTGTTGCTGCTATATGTCTACTGTCTTCTATTTTACTTTCCTCTCCTTGTCAATTAGGTTCAAGTTATGATTGATCATCCTTCCTATTGCTATCGATCTTCTTCATATGGACTGTTTCATCATCAACTTCCATAGCTTTTCAATTTCCATTTCCAACGCGTCCTTGAGCTGGTCCATACTTTTCCACTCACTATTACCTCTTGCTCTTTGTTTTAGGTTGTTGCTGCTATCTACTAACTCTTCAAACTATTGTTCTTCTCTTTGAAGTTGTTGAATTGTATCACTTACTCTTTTTCCTACGCTTACTTTTTCTTCGCTTATTTTTACTCCCTCCCTTTCATCCTTACCCTCTTTCATGGTTATCTCTTTCTGTATTGAATCATGACTGTCCATCATTCTCTCTAGCAATTGAACATCCCTATTCCATGGATTAAATACTTCCACATAATCTTCCTCTTTCATTTTTATTTGGTTGCTCATCTGTGCCAAATTTCCTCCAACATCTGCAACTAAACCTGCACTCACCAAACAATTCTTAAGATAAAAATCATAAGGCTTCTGTGTCTTTTCTTTCTTTGGCAACACATCAATATGTTTCTCTTATTTCTCCTCCTCTATCAGCACATTAGTATGTTGACTCAACTTCTTTAAAGAATTCTCTAAAGTACTCTCAAGACTATTAGTTAGTCTCTCCTCCACATGATATGTTTTAATAATGTATCCCTGTCCTTGTCCACTGTAGTGAACTTCTTCATTCTCATTCAATTTTGATTTTACAGTCTGAACACTTACTTTTTGGTTTTCTAGCCTTTTCTCCAAAAGACTTAACTCATGCCATAAATTTGCCGTCTCACTTGGAATTTCTCCTAAAATCTTTGTACAATCCTCACTATCTTCTTCTTTCTCACAAGTATAACTTCTTGTTAACACTACTTCATTTTGACCCTCCATCTCTATGATAGTTTTAGATGTCTTCCCATCACTCTCCTTTTGGCCATTTAAGAAAATCAATTCCTATTTGTCCTCATCAATAGAAAATTACTTATCATAAGACATAACTATCTTATCTCTACTGAAGATATTTCTTCCACTAAGAAAGGAATTTATGAACTCCTTTTGCTATAATAACTCAACTTGATCTTCATTTGAAAGATAGTCATCATCATACTTTACTTGGAAAATTCCAGGTTCATTAAAGACAGTTCCATAAGATGGTTTGTCTTCTGCAATACTTGCATTCACACATAACTTGTTAGTTGTAAAACCACAAGACCTCATGATCTCATTTGATGATTCAATCACCAAGTCCTCCTATTATTCCAAGTCCTTTACATGACGCAAAAATATTTCAATGGTCTTCACTTCCATCTCATCAAGTCCTTCAATTGATTGCTTGATATCCTTCTCTACTTCTTATTTCATAAAGTAATTTAGATTATGCTTGTATTCTTCCTCCTTTATGTCATTATCAACAACTTGTCCTTCTTCACATGTTTCAACTACAACCATACACAAATTATCATATTTAAAGTCATATGACCCTTTGGTCTCACTTGAAGTTTCAGTCTTCAAGTCTTCATCTTCACCCAGAACTTCACCCTTCTCTACTTCACAAATGGACACATCCATTTCCAACTTAGCCTCTCTGAGTTTTTCCATCAACCACTTTACTTGCTTCTATCGTAGCCTTCTCTGTAACTTATGCCACTTCACTGGATTTTTATTCAAGAACAAACCTAGTCTTTAGCTTTCCTCAAGTATCATCATTAATACATTGAGTTGTTCTTTCATTGCAACAATCTCTTTGTAAATTTCCTCTTGAATCATCCTCTTGCCATTCGCCTTGGCATTCTCCTTCTTCACTTTATTTTGATGTGGCTTCCCTTAGAACCTCCACTATGACTGTCAGTAGTCATCTTCTTCTCCATCTCTATCAATTCCTCACTCATTCACTATGAGCTAGATTAAAGCCTTTGCAATAGCAAGTCCTCCCTCCTGCCACTTACCTCACCAAGCTTTCCTTTGTACTTGGTCTTTTGGCAACCTCTTGGTTCACTATCTCTGGAAACTCCTTTGAGAACCTCTCTCTACTCCTTCTAGGCTTCAACTCATCCGCATCATCTAAGAACACAATTTTCCTTTTTATCCAACCTCTGTTGAAATTCCTCAAGGTTCTCCAACATTCTGCTTTCATTCAATAACTTTTACCCGCTTCTTTTATCCCTTAGCAATTCTACCCACATCCTCTATGGAATTTCCTTTGTGAGCTACAACAATACATCTACATGATCTTGTTCTAGAATTCACTTGCACTTTCAATTGATTTTTCTCTCTTTCTTTGCATTTGCAAATTCTCCCAATATTCTAATATACTTTATCTCTGTGTGCCTACTGTTTGTTAGATTAAAATATAATCACTTCTTTCCTGCATACACATCTTAAAACATAACTCTGTTCTAAATTCTTTTCAAAGAATTTTTCACACATAATTTCTTTGTGCTTCTTTACCAAATGTCTCAACCACAATTCTTCTCTGATACCAAAATGATGCCGGGCCAAGCCAACAATACACATAGTATGAATATAAAATGCATAATCTCATCTGGTCCCATAATTTCTATTACCTTGCCTAGTCATTCATTCATAGGTTAAGGTTTAAGGCCCTTTAATTGAATCTCATGCAGAACGATTTAATAACTAACCCCAGTTTGACCTTTGTTAATTATTTTTCACCAAACCTTATAACTCAACCCTTCAACCTTTATAACGACTTTGGTTAATTCTATACCCGCACATATTAACCAAACCCCACTCTACATGCCAACTCATCATATATCGCAATCATGGAGTTTCAATGGACTCAATAGAATATGCATTCAGAAATCCCAATTCGTGATATGTGATTGCTCTTTCCACTTTTGACTTCATCGATCAAATCAACTACTATTGCAATATCGCGGATCACGCCAACATGTGACTTTATCGCATTCCTAAGATTCCTCCTCTCGCATGTGATAAACGTAACCAGACTTGAAATAAAATAAAATTGTGCCCATAACCTTCTCGGGTCTGCTCTGGCCTAAGCCTTATCACTTCAATCTCCACCGTCGATCTTATCTTTAATCGGATGGTTGATGTCTTACCCAATCAACACAGCCACTCAGTGATCCTACATCGTAGACCAAGACCCATTTGATTTGACAGTCTGCGGCCCTTCAACTAGCACGCAGGTTAATTACATGCCTAATACCATAGTTGACTATGACGTAAGCATTGACTAATGAGATCAATGGTTAAAATTGAGTGCGGGCCTTCAACCACGATCAAGGAATCCCATACTCTCCTAACCCCCTGCAATTTCTAATCGCCATCGATTTACCAGATCTGTCGATCTAACGATCCAGATCGATTTCCATGATTCACCTTCCGAAAGTACTTGGATTTAATCTCTGTCGTTGATTTCTTTCTCTTATGTTGTACGACTTAATCTTGGTTGCCCATCGCCTTCAGCCTCGTCATTGATCTTTAGATCCGATGACTCCTGTGCGTTGTTACCTCATTTCTTTATCCTTCTCTTTACTTTGTTTCTATGTCATTTCTTCAGTGTTCTTCTGTGGTTTCAGCTTTCTTCCAGGGTTTTGGTCCTTCACTCTTTTGCCACACAATTTCCTCCTAAGCTTAACTCTGATCACACCTTTATGCTTCATTCACCTTCACTGTAACATTAAAGGCTTCCTCCTGTACTGTCGGTGTGTACAATGCCCTAACACCTCTCTGTTACTCTTCTCTGTATTTCACCTTTGATTCTGCACCTACAAATTATGTTACGTAGAACTTACTCTTGTTCACACACATATTATAACTAAATTACTCCATACACACACATAAACTTAGAATCAAGTTGTTTGTATTAATAAAAATGTACTTACATAGTTTCTTTTCTTAGGCCTAATTTCCCATATCAATTGCCTCTGTTTCACAATCTGCCCATAGGTTTACAATCAAACCTCTAACAACTATCTTGACTTGACTAACTAGCTAACCTCTAACTATCCCTTTTAGTATTACATTTATACCAAAGGATTCTACAACCAATTCGTGGTTTAGATCCATAAACTTCTCAACAAACCCTAAAATCTCTTCCTTATCTCTAAGGATCCTCTCTAATCCACAAAATCATGAACTAGTTCCTAATCTAAGATTTACAATTAATTCTCAAGTCTCTCAATCTCTCAACTATCCTAATTCTCTCATGTTCTCCTACATTTGAGAACATTTACAATGTGCTTCATAATACTTAATTAATTCCTATTTTCATTAAAATCACTCGAAACATAAGTAATTACATTGATTCAATTCTTAGGAAACCAATGTCCTTAAAATACAAGACCCCCCTATGTCTACTAAAATACAATGATATTATTTAGCTGAATCCTCTTGCATCACATTCACCAACAAGGATTCGTAGGCCCACTAATGCAACACAATATTGGCTTTACCGCAACCCAAAATTTGGCTCAGGGGTCACTAAGCCAATGGCTTGACCTTGATTCACAGTCTGGTTCAGGGACCATTGGGCCATGTTCTCTATCTTTTGGAGGTCCACCTCACTCAGCTTTGAATCCATTCAGAAATCCAACTCAACTAAAACATGAGAACCCCATCTCACCATGGCTATCCAAAAATAGCAATGCCAGGCTAAAAACACACTTATAACCCATGCCATAATAGCCAAAAAAGCCACATGCAATACCATGCATGCCAAATCTAGCAAGGACAATACACATGAAAATTGATACCTGCAAAGAATCGTATTGTAGCTGCTTGATTCTGTGTCTCCCTGCTTGATCTTTGCTTCCTCTTTCCTTATTTTCCTTTCTTGATCCCATGCATAACCATAGAAAAATCTTGAGCCAAGAACTTACACTGGCTAAGAGCTTAACACTGAAAATAAGAAGCTTTCCAACTGATCCTTTGAAGCCTTTTTATCCATGAGGCCTCTCTTTTATTCATTTTCCAACATTTTCCTTCAATTTCCTCCTCACATGCGACCTGTGACCTTTCATGTCCTTTTTCTCCTAATTTTCATTATTTTCATAAATAAATGTGCCAAAAATGCCATTTTTCCTTTCCAAAGCCTTAGCCATTTCCTATGCCAATTTCCTTAGCCATAAACACCCAAATGAACACCCCCTAGGATGTCCTACCCACCATTCATCTTGGAATATGTGTTCCATCATCTATGGTCTTATATATTTTTACATGAGTCTTTAACCATGGTTTACAAAAGGTAACTGACTGCTAACTATCTGGTGAAATAATTTTCACTCACGATCTTTCATTAAATTCCAAGATTTACCTTTTCCCAGGATAAAAGAAAAAATTAACTTTAAACATCAAAATTATCGTTAGGCTTTTCCATGAAGCCTATATATTCTTAAGTCTTTAAATAGTAAAGTAAATATAAGTAACTTAATAGATATTTACAATGACAGAGGATGTTACATCTTCCCCCCCTGGAGTGTAACATCGTCCCTAGTCTTAATTGGTCCTTCAAATAGGGAAGGGTAAGCTTCCTAGATAAAAATGGCATCCTCCTAAGCGGGCTCCTTTGGGCTAAAGTGCCTCCACTACACTTTAACTTGGGTGATGGCTCGCCTCCATAGAATTATTTCTCTCTGGTCAAGAATACATTAAGGCTCTACTAGGAACTCTCCATCTGGTTTGACCTATAACAGAACCATATTATTCAATTAGTTTATGCCATTTATCAATGAAGTATTATTCATATATAATTAAATTTTCCTTTCACATTTTACCTATATATCTTGCAATGAATAACATGTCTAGGATCATATACATATCTCTTTAATAGTGAAACATGGAGTACATTAGAAATTATTATATGATTGGGTAGTACCAACCAGTATGCCACTAGTCTAATTCTTTCCAATATATAGAAAGGACCAGATAATCTGGGGGCAATTTTTTCACAACCACCCCATATTAAGGTACTCTTCTTTGGTTTGAATCATATATATATGTGATCCTCAACCGTAAATTCCCAATAATTTCTCTTTTTGTCAGCATAAGACTTTTTCCTATCCTGGGAAGCTTTCAAGTTCCCTCAGACTTTCTTCATAGTTTGCTCCATTTTCACTAACATGTCTAGACCTAACATTATTCTATTTTCTAGGCTATTCCAATTAGAAGGTTTCTTACACCTTCTCCCATATAAAATCTCAAACAGGATCATTTTTAAGGACTCATGATAATTACAGTTATATGCAAATTAAACCAAATGTAAATACTCTTCCTATTTGGTGGGTTGTTGCATGACTTACATTCTTAACATGTCTTCTAGTACTTTATTTATTCATTTAGTTTTCCCATTTGTTTGTGGATGGTATGAAGTACTAAAATGTACTTGAGTTCCTAATCTGGTAGAGAGAGCCTTCTGGAATGCATAAGTAAATTTTACATCTTTGTCTGAGATAACTACCTTTGGTATGCCATGCAAGCAGAATGCTTCCTCCATGAAATTCTCAGTAATCTAGACAATCTTGTAAGTAGATTTTACCGGAATAAAATGAGTTGTTTTCCTGAGTTTGTATACTACAACCATGATTGAATGCCTCTTAGATCTGGGTAGTCCCATTATAAAATCAGCTATAATGACTTCCCATTTCCACTCAGGAATTAGTAGTGGATGGAGAAGACTAGTAGGGTGTTGGTGTTCAACGTTAAATTGTTGACACTCTAAACATTTAGCTAAATATTCTACAATATCTCTTCTCATTCATGGCCAAAAGTAATATTTATTTTATTGCTGAAAGTAGTTTTTGATTGTGAGGGTGGACAACATAATGACCTCTGTGAAATTTTTCCAAAATCAATTGCCTAATTTAAATCTAGTTGGGGACATATACTCTCCCCTTAAAAGTTAGTAGATGATCCTCATTGATACTATATTCAGGTTGTTTTCAAGATTTATTGGTATGATGGGCTTCTTGCCATAAAAACTTATATTCTAGGTCTTTTTGAGCAGCGTCTTTAATTTGTTCCAAAAATTTAAATTTTATTTGGTGGTAGTGAAGTTTATACATACAATGCACCCTTATAGTTAATGCACCTGCTACACAATTTTATTTTCCCTTTAGATGTTTAATTTCGAATTTGAATTCACTAAGAAGTGAATTCCATCTCCCTTGATGGGAATTCAAGTTAGGCTACTTAAAATAACTTGTTTTTCTATTATGATTTGTCATCAGTAAAAAAAAATTCCCAATAGATAATATCTCCATACTTTCAATGCATCGACTACAATAGTTAAATTGAAGTCATAAGAGGAATATTTATGCTCATGTTCCTTCATCATAATTCATACACTATCACTTTCCCATCCTACATCAGCATCCCACCATCCCTTCTTGACAGACATCAGTGCAGACCAAAAATTCCTTGTTTGGGTAAACAATATTTAACATGGGCAAAGTGGTTAATAATTGTTTCAAATGCTCAAAACTTTGCTCGTAATGGGTTGTCCACATTAAAACCCTTCCTTTGTTTTGTATGGAAGTAATAGGGTAAGAAATTTGAAGAAACCCCACGATAAATAAACAATAGTACCCTGCTAGACCCATGAAGGATCACATGTCTACTAATTTTTGGGTAAATTCCACCCCATAATGGTTCCTATCTTTTCAGGGTCAGAAATTATACCCTATGTTGAAATGACATGCCCCGAGTATTGGACTTGGTCCCTATAAAGATCACACTTGCTAAATCTAGCTTAGAACTGATGTTGCAATAAGACTTGCAACACTATTCGTTGATGTTCTTTATGTTCCTATAGATTTCTGGAATATACCAAAATATCATCTATAAATAAGAAAACAAATTTGTCCAGAAACGGGTGAAAGATACCATGCGTTAAACTCATGAATGTTCTTGGTGCATTGGTCAACCAAAATTGTAAGACAACAAACTCTAATGTCCATAACAGATTCTAAATGTCGTCTTACATATGTTCTCCTCCTTTACTCTAATTTGATGGTAACCTGATTGTAAATCGATTTTAGAGAAGATTGTAGCACCTTTAACTTGATCAAATAAGACATCAATTCAAGGAATCAAGTACCTATTCTTGATAGTTAGATTCTTTAGCTACCTATAATCAACGCATAGTCTCGAAGTGCCATCGTTTTCCTTACAAACAACACTAGATCTCCCCAAGGTGATACACTTGGGGAATGTATCCTTTGTCCAACAACTCTTGTAATTGAATTTTGAGCTCTATTATCCCAAGTATACTCATATGGTATGGAGCTTTTGACATTGGGACTACTCCAGTGACCAACTCTGTTGTGAAGGCAATATTCCACTTTCAGGACATTCCTGGCATACTCTCAAGAAACACATCAGCAAAGTCTTGGATTACTGGTATGTTTCTAAAGAAGTTTTCTTATATTTAGTATTAAATACCAACTTGGACAACATATATTAAGCATCCCTTCCTAACACATTTTCCTAACTGATAGGTTGTAATGGAAGCAATTTTATTGGCTTTTAACCCGTGGATTTATTTCCTGGAGTCATCATCACAAAGATAACTAATATAATTTTCTTTGCAATTAACTACGGACCAATTCCCTTCTAACCAGTCCATTACAATAAACATGTCATAATATTGCAGTGGAAATATATTCAAATTAATCTTAATTTGTTGCCTTCCTATTTTAATAGAGCAATCAGGTACCTTAGTAGTCACCCTTCTCCTAGCTCTAGTAGCTAGTTGTACCAACGAAGGGTTTTTAAATTTACGAAATTGTAAATGAAATTTTTCCACTACCTTAGGGCTAACATAACTTAGACTTGTTCCTGGATCTACTAAAATAGACACAGTCTAGTTAAATAACTTACTTTCCAACTCTGTCATGGTAGGTTGGTAATCTGCTTGATGATCTTCCAAGGCAGCATTGATCCTTGGTAAGCTCCTTGTCACTTCACCAATTGTAGAAGCTTCTTGTATATTGACAACTTGTTCCATTATAGCATGATGGGGACAATTTTTTATAATAATGGGGTTCCCCACAACCCCAACATTATAAGGGGTTTTTTGTGTTTGACCAGGTTTTGGCTTGCTTGTTGCTTCTATTTGTCTAGGCTCATTTTCTAATCTAGTTCTCTACTATTTTTCCTAGAATGCCTATTCTACTGACCTTTATATGCAGACTTAAAATTAGTGTTCTTTGCATTTTTTGTATTCTGAAAAAAAAAATGCCCCTTTTATCTCGCTAGGTCTTACTACTTTCTCCCTTCTATCTCATTTGCCAATAGAAAATTTGTTTCTTCTAAATTGTCTCATCCATTTTCTTGGGGTTATTGAATTCTAGTCTCTCCTTCATTAATGTAGGCACAGTATTAATAAGGCCTTGAACCTTACCCTTCTCCTCACATATATATGGTACATATCTTAGTAGGGATGCAAACTTGGTCATAAATTCATCCATAGTCAACTGTCCCAATTT
The DNA here is from genome assembly GCA_000404065.3 of Pinus taeda. Taxonomy (NCBI): domain Eukaryota; kingdom Viridiplantae; phylum Streptophyta; class Pinopsida; order Pinales; family Pinaceae; genus Pinus; species Pinus taeda. Next base: position 52,334 of record APFE030859136.1, read on the forward strand.
TAGGTCATGAGACACCTTGGCTTTTTCATCATTGTTATAGACATTTTTGGGCACTTCAACCCAAATCATAAATGTCCATAAATTGAGGGATCCTAAGTCCCTAAAAGTGTTGCTTCAATGCCTAAAGGAACAAGGTCAACTGAAAACTGCTCATAGATGGTCAAAACTGGACCATACTGAAAGCTAAATGTAAAGGGTGCGATGCATATCACCTTCCCAGTATACAAGGTGCGATGCATACTAATTCTCTCCTCTATAGGGTGCGATGGTCGGGAATGGACAAATGGCAGGGACAAAAAAGCGAGGTGGAAGATCATGGAATCTTCTAGAAGCTTCCCCTCTGACACTTGCCTCTCTATTTTCGACCAGGGATGAGTAAGAGATCATCATTATCCAAGTGGAAGCAGGAACTATCAGAGAGAAGACACTAATCAAGATCCCAGAAGATGACTCATCTCTCTGTAATCATCTATATATGGATCCCTCCTCACAAAGATCCAGAGGCTGGAATTTTGTATTTTATAGAGAAGTGTTGTTGGTTTTCTGGTGTACATTCATAGTGTTGGGTGATCTAAGCTTTGCTTGAGGTGAAGAAGGGCTTCCTAGCTGGAGGATGATGCTGGGTTAGAACATATGGTTATAATCCTCTTGCTACTTTTCATCTTAATAAAGCTATTCTAGTTTTCTTCCATACTCTTGTGTACTTTTTTATATATGCATTTATATGATTAACACACATCTGGTCCTGTGTTATTTATGAATATATATCATTGTTTCTTCGATAGTAGTATTTTCTTGTGATTCCACAGGTTCTCTTTGAAGCTGGGCAGACGAAGAAGAAGCGGCGAAACTCTATCAAGAAGGAGAGGAAATCAAGCACAAGACTAAGGTTAGTCTTCTTTGTTCTCCTCTTGTCTATTTTCATAAAATAAAATGAAAGTAGACTTTACTTATTTGTTTCTAATATAGCCACCCATCTTAGTGGGAATAGCAACCTCCGAGTGGACACTATTCCCAGTAACAACGTGGTAGCCCATGACTAGGCCATGTGGCATCCCACCCTTGGTCCACATAAAAAACTCAACCACCAATTAAAACCTCCCAAAATCGAACCAAGAAGAATAGGACACTTAGGAGCCTACCATTCGTGCAAATTGTACTGTCAGCCTACGCAGTCACCTTGCCCAGTCATCGTATGGACTGTCTAGTCAGCAGCCCTGTAACTAATCTACAATTCTTTTTTACCAGTTTGGGAAAATGATCAAAACGTGATATGGGGAACATATGATATTGATTTTGAGTGATTCAATTTCATTGGATTTAGGTCATCGATATCTACACTTTGGTAAAGGTTTTGAGCACTTTTTAACACTTTGAATTTTGAGCACCTCACTGATCCCCTGGTTCATTTCCCCCAACTAGAAGCTTTTAGACCTCCAAAAGACTATTTTCAATCAACAAATAGATGAGGGTGTGTTACATACTATTTTTTCACACCTCCTGTTCGCTTCCTATTCCACATCTCGAAGTGTGAAAATGTTGACAATTGTGAATTGTACTCATCATAAAATACATACTGAAACATCCCTAAAGAATGGAAGAAAAACTGCCCTGAGTCAATTTTGGAGAAGGTTGACTGAAACCCTAAATTTGAGGACCAATGTTGTTTGCTTCATTGTGTGCTCATGCTGATGGGAGGCTTCAGTTCATTGACCCAGTGTTGCCGGTGTAGGCTTTGATATGAAATCCCACGTTGAACCTCTTCTGGCAAGTTTTCTCACAATGGAGGAGAAGCTTCGTATGATAGAAACTTCAAGAAACAACGAGATGGATGTTGTTGGGTAGAGATATGGTTGAGCTCTCCCTTTTGGAGCTCTTGATCCTACCTTTGAGGGCCTTCCCCTTGAGATGTGGAACTTCCTCCCTATTTTCAAGATCCCTAACTCCCTCTCCCTTCCTATTAATCAAATCCCCTCCATCCCAAAATGGTTGGTCATTGATTGCCTACATTGCTATCTTGAGATTGTGCCTAAATATTGTTCATATAACTTAGAGAAGGAGTTCTTGGTGAGTCTTGGCTTGGACTTGGACATCCATCAAAAGGAGGTCTCCAAAATCAAGGTAATGGTTGTATGCTTCCCTTTTTGAATCATTAATATATGCATCTAATGTTCACTTGGGCATTTATCTTGATACTTCTTGATCTATCTACTAGTTTACATTTGATATATACTATGTATGCTCTTGTATCTTGTATTGAACTTTGATCTCTCTTACAGGTACTCGCATGTAAGGAACAATCAAGGAGAAAGCCTGGAAGCTAAGGGATCAAAGTCATCATCAAAGGATTGAGCAATTAGAATCATATCGAGGTAGGTTTCTCTCTCTCTCTCTCTCTCTGCATTTTTAAACATAAGCTAGGAAATTCTACATTAGTTTGTTCTATTCGTTGCTAGACCAACTCATTGGGCTAGAGAGATCGCCTCTATTCGTAGAGGGGATTTATCTTCATAACAAAATGGCGACCCCATTGGGGAATTTATATCCTCTTCAATCTCTTTTCTTGATTTGATCTTTTGATTAGTTTGACCGATCATTGAGTTATCAATTAGTATGGGCCTATATAGGTATCCATAGTGAATGATCATTACTTTAGAGTGTTAGGTATCAAATCTTTGTTTAAATTATTTTAATTTCTTCCCAACTTTCTCACCCAATGTGTTTTTGGCCTTAACAGTCACGCTACCAATGTGCTTTTACTTGAAACAGTCACGCTGAAACCACTTGCAACATGCTTTTGGCTATGAAAATTGCGCTGATCTCAGATATTTGAGAAAAAACAGGGTTTCTACCCTAGAATCCAATGTTTCCTGGCTTTTGAAGGTTTTTCCTATCCTTTGTGTCTAAATTTGCCAGTGTTTTTGTCTGGTTGTCTTGTTTAATTAGCAAATTAGTCTCTTTGGCTTTGAAGTGCTTGAAGTGAAGTTTCATTGAGTTCTAGGGTTTCTAGGTCAATTAGTCATCACTTGATATTTGTTTATGTTGCTGAGATATTGGTTTATTGATTGATTGAGTCTTTTTTTTCTGTGAAAAATCATTGAAAACATCAATTTACATTTGTTTTAGGTTGTCTTTCACGAAGTTTCTTTTCAAGTTGCATTAGGTCATTTTCATTTTGAAATCATCTTTGTTTTTAATCAAGCATAGATTACGTTGTTTGATTTTCAAGCTGAAAGGAGTGCATTGTTTATTTGTTCAAAAAGAAAAGTGAAAGATATTTGCATTTAGGTATTTTTGAATTGGATTTGGTGTTGCTTTAGTTGCATTAAATCATTTGAATGAAATTTTCATTTTTATTTATATTTTGTTGGTGCTTTAGTTGTATTAGGGAATTGAAAAATAAAAGAAAAAACGTCATTTTTGTAAGTGCATCTTAGTAAAAGTGAAAATCATTTTCTTTCGAAAAGTTTCATTTAGGATGGTGAAGAGTGAAGATCATTTTTACTTTTAAGCATTGCATTTGGAAAGTGAAAGTGAAAGTTAGTGGAAGGCATGTTGTTTGATGCATTTTGTTTGTTGCATTGTTCATTGAAATTTCTTCCTTTGATTAGTCCAGTTTTCATCGACATGGAAATTTTTCTGTCTCTCATATAGTTGCATCTTAGGGATTTAGGTGACATCATTTTGAGCCCAAAATTGAAACATAATTCAAGATAAACGTTAAAAAAGTGAAAGTGAAAGTTAGTGGAAGGCATGTTGTTTGATGCATTTTGTTTGTTGCATTGTTCATTGACATTTCTTCCTTTGATTAGTCTAGCTTTCATCGACGTGGAAAATTTTCCTTCTCTCATATACTTGCATCTTAGGGATTTCGGTGACATCGTTTTGAGCCCAAAATTGAAACATAATTCAAGATAAACGTTAAAATTTACTCAATTAACATAAGGATCATTTGGAGCTTAACATGTACATTTAGAGGTCTAGGCTAGAGACGTGTTTTGACATCTATAAACCTAACAATTGTCATTATCTTCCAACATTGTATCCCAGGGGTGAAATCCCATTCCATGTGTGAAAGTATATAGGATCATTCTCCAGTACACTCGGGTGTATCGGAGGCGCTCCACGTATGGCAAGTATATGGGAAAATTCTCATCGAAAGGTTATGCATTAGATAATGCTAGCACAGACTTTCTCTCCCCGTACCATCACGTATATTGGGATAACCCACTAGGTTGCTATCCTTTAGCCACAGGTAACCGAGTCAGCTGCCTTGTAGGCGTGATACACCAAGCACAACATTTGGGGAGATTGACCACCATATTTTAAGTCCTTGGTTTCATCTAAGATGTATATTGTAGTTCACGGATAATTGGTAAACCCTCTTGCCTAGCTTACCCCTCTTTTAGTTTGTTTTGTTAATTTCTAAAAGCAATTAATTTATCACAAAATAATATCCTTCCTGTGGAAACACTCCTTAGTAGATCTTTGGTCGAGGCTAATGGAAACAGTTCCTAAGTCTACCAACCAAGGAAACCCCTCTGATGGGAATCCTAGTCCTTTTCCTTTTTTTTGGAAATGTTGGTGCTCCCTATAGGGAAAAATTGTCCCTTCTTGGGTTTACCATTGGTTTGCCAATTTAGTTATTTTCAACCCTTATAGTTTCGAATGTCCAAACTGCTCCTCAACCAGGATCTCCTCTACCTAAGCAGTATCAGCCTCCGGTTGATCTTAAATTTGACCCTTTGCCTTCTTTTCCTATTCAGTCTTATTCCACTTCTTCCTGTTCACCTGGCAAAATCATGCAAGCTAGTAACCAGGTGGATAAGAAGAAGAAGAAAAGGAAGATTAGGAAGAAGAAAAATAAGCAAAAGGCCAACCAAGCAGTCATTTATACCGATGCAATTGATGTTGAAAAATATTCTAATCAGCTCGGGAAAGTGAAATTCCCCTGCATGCTTTGTAAGGGTAACAACCTTCTTCAAGATTGTCTTGGTCTTCCCAAGGTCTTAGAAGTGTGGTCCACAAGTTCACATCGACCTTTGTCATCAGCCTCTAGAGATCAGGTTGGTGATAAAACTTCAACTAGTGACAGTAAATCCCATGGGAAAAAAGGAAAGGACAAATTTCCCTGTAGGTTATGTGAAGGGAATCATCTTATTCACCTTTTTCCTTGTATAGACAAATCCTCAAAAGTGTTGGATAACCTTACCACATCTTAACATCATCTTCCAAACGGTTATCAGAAGCTTTCCTCTAACCCTCCACTAGTTGATCAAGTGGTTGATCAAGATTCATCTTCGGTCAATCCTACTCTCTCTAAAAGTGAATCTCCTGAGTCCATTTCCAACCAACCATTGATTGAGGAAAAGGTTGACCCAATTCCACCTTCAGGTGATCACATATTTCGTATAGAGAGTGAACCTCATACCACTCAGGTTCTTCTTGTTTCTTTAGTTTCAAATGAATTGGAGGGAAATCCTCCCATTCCCAAGGTGCATGGGAGCAGATCTCCTATTCCCATAGCACAAGGAGAAAACTCTCTTGTTCCTATGTAACCCTCTCTGAGTAGTTTGGTCACTTCTTTTGATTGGATTCGGTTGGCAGAATATCGTCTTCCATCTTATGTGCCTTTCCCTATTACATTGCAGGCTTATAATATGGTCATACCTAGCACAGTTGTAGACAAGGGCGCATTTGTTAGTATTCTATCCTCCACTACTTGGAAAGCTTTAGGTTCTTCGTAGCTTGTCCCCATCACGTAGAATATGTTGGCTTTTATAAGAGGAAATAGTCAACCATTAGGGATCCTTCCTAAGTTTCCTATTACTTTGGGAGGAAAAATCTTATATCTCAATGTTATGGTTGTCCAAGTTCCTTTATATTTTAATCTACTGACATTACTATGTTTATATCTTGGGGACTCTTGTCTCTTCCCTCTTTCAAGTGATGTGTTTCCCACATGAAGGAAGCATTGTGACCATTGATCAACTTACATTCATTGGTTTTGAATCAACTCCAAATCAACCATCGTTCCTAAATAGTTCTTATGTGCAAGTAGTATCACCCCCACCATAGGCTAATTATGTGGCCACCTGTTCCATGCCCATATCAACTGATGATCTAGTCAATGATATAATGCATCATGTGGTGGGAGCATTGGAAATTCATATTTCCATTAGATCCATTGACAAGTATCCCTTGCAAATTGTTCTTCTCCCATCTAGTGAGAATCTCTTGGAAGTCATGGTATCTTATAGTCCATGATCGTAGTTCCCATGACGATAGTTCTTTTACTATGTCAACCTCATTAAAAATTGAAATAGGTCCCCATGAGTAGAGTTCTTTTACTTGTGTTAAGCTCGTTAAAAAATGAGACAAGGTGTCATGAGCTTAATTATTTTAATCGTGTCAAGCTCTTTAAAAAATGAAACAAGGTTTCATGAACATGGTTCTTTTACTGTGTCAAGCTCATTAAAAAATGAAACAAATCCCCTTCCAATTCGAGTCTTTGATTAGATCTCATAAACCCAGTCGAGTCTTTCACTTGATCTCATAAGTAAACCTTCATTCCATCCACCTGTTATTAACCAATAGTCTACTTAAGTGAATGAAATGAAGCTTCAAGGGCATGTACCTCGAATTGATTCATTATGCTAGGAGCATCCAAATTCATTTCAAGCATAGTTTATCTTTGTTTCAAGGTTGTGTAAAAATGAAACCAAATCCAAGCATAGTTTGTTTTTGTTTGTAGCTTGTGTAAAAAGGAAACCAAATCCAAGCATAATTTTTTCTCATGTTTCAAGCTTGTGAAAAAAGGAAACCATCTTCAAGTATACTCAAGCATAGTTTCCCATGTTTCAAGCTTGTGTAAAAGTGAAACAATTCCCACTTTACCTCTCGTGATTTCCATCTTTATCAGCATGTTTTGTTGGATGAGCCTTGGTTTTTTTCATTCCATCGTCACCATATCTTTGGTCAATCATATGCTTTCACTTGGTTGTTTTACCCTTGCCTAAGGAACATCTGCATTGAGTGGTATTATTAACCAACCTCTTGACCTTTACATGTTTTGAATAGTTCCATCATAACCAAAATCAATTGCGATCATTTTATACCACTCGTTCCTCCAAGTGGAGTCCTCTTTCAACTCTTTTCAAACTCCAAAAATATGAAAAGATTATCAAGCAACTGCCTTTTCAAACTTGTAAAAGTAAATGAAAAGATGTCGACTCAGTATGAGTTTAACCCTTTTCCGAACTGAGATAGAATAGCTATGAAAAATGAACACCTTAGTCAAACATGGCTAAGAGGTTCTATTGAGTATTGTTTTCTACCTTCTCAAACTTAAGAGACTATCCATGAAAAAGGATATCTAGAGTTTTCTTTTTCACCTCTTTTTCAAACTCTCTAAACATGAAAAAGATGTTGAGATTCACCTCTGTCAGACTTGTAAAACTTAAATGGCGTAGGACTTGTCACCATGACGATATCGAGTTTCTCCTTCCTAGGAATCGTCAAACTTACTATGATGGATTCATCTAAAGGATGAACTTATATGGCAAGCATATGTTATCCCCTTCAAGCTTGCGATAAAAAATAATGGGGTACTCACTAGAAATAGTGGGGGAAAAATGAAGGCAAACATCTCCTAGATTTTATGTGAAGGTAACATGTCGCTCTTGAACATGACACTTATCTGTTGCCCGTGTTGGGTTTGGGTTATCCTCACTTCATCACCTACCTTCCTGGGTTTGGGAAATCCATTTTTCCTCTCATTTGATTATACTACTTCATCATCATGACCTTTGATCCCCTATTGACTCAAGTGCTTCCAAACACAGGAGTCGTGTCACCGATATGTTCAAGAGAAGTCCTATCAGCAATTTTTACCTCTTATACATTGTCTAATTTTCTGCCACAGTCTTGAATCAAACATACATACTTTACTATATCCTTAATTTTGTTTCGATGATGTGTGATACATTGTGGCCCTCCTTTGATAGATTGCTTCCTGTCGATTTCAACTCATTATCCAGGAGGATGATCTAGAAACTCCCTTCCAGTACCTTGGAGCTTACATGCCTCAATGACAAGTTCTTCACATTCGATGATAGGTTTACATCATTTTCATTCCATCGAATGATTCTACGAGTGTTCAACTTCAAATTCATTATTCGCACTCGTGGATTGTGTTGATTGTACCTTGAGAGACATAGTCATTATTATTGGTTTCTCTCACGCGTGTTAATGGTTTACATCATTGGATAGTAATTAGGTGGTGTTCTATCATGTTTGAGTTCAACACATGTATTTGCATGCTAGAATTTTTACATTGATCGGATCGGGACAAAGCTCAAGACCCTAGATTGCATCTGATAAAATCCAGGTTGTGTGTATTTGTGAGTTATTCATGATTGTACACATGATTATACAGATGGTTGCGACCATACCATGGGTCCATATATATGATCCTTTCTATTTGGATGGTTGTGTCCATACCGTGGATCTATGCACATGATCCCTTCTATTCGTATGGCTACGCCCATGCCATGGATTCATCTATTATTGGATGCCTATTCAGGTATCATTAGGCACCTTTATATCATAGATGTTAGATATGTATATGTATATGCTTGATTTGCAAGTCTCCTGACAAATTTTCTGGTCCTTGCCTTGACTTGTAAAGCATTTCACCATTAGTCCCTATTCTGCCTTCATGATTTAGGGGGCATATGCTACACAACATTTTGTCACACCTCTTGTTCACTTCTTGTTCCACATCCTAAAGTGCAAAAATGTTGAAAACTTTGAAGTGTACTCATCATGAAACACATACTGAAACATCCCTGAAGAAAGGAAGAAAAACTTCCCTGAGTCAATTCTGGAGAAGGTTGACTGAAGCCCTAAATTTTAGGACCAGCAATATTTGCTCCACTACTTTCTCGTTCTGATGGCAGGTTGCAATTATTTGACCTAGTGCTACCAACATGATTTTTGATATGAAATCCCACATTAAGCCTCTTCTGGCAGGTCTGCTCGAAATGGAGGAGAAGCTCTGTATACTAGAAAGTTAGAGAAACAGTGAGCTAGATGTTGTTGGGTAGAGATATGGTCGAGCTCTCCCATTTGGATATCTTGATCCTACCTTTAAGGGAATTCCCCTTCATATGTGGACCCTACTCCCTCTTTTGTGGATCCCTAACTCCCTCTCCCTTCCTATAAATCAAATCCCCTCCATCCCCAAATTGTTGGTCATTGATTTCCTACATTCCTATGCTAAGATTATGCCTAAATGTTGCTCATCTAACTTGGATAAGGAGTGCTTGAAGTTTCTTGGCTTGGACTTGGACATCCACCAAAATGAGGCCTCCAACATTAAGGAAATGATTGTATGCTTCCCTTTTTGATTCATTAATATATATATCTGATATTCACTTTCCTTAAATGTCTAAATACGTATGCATTTAGCTTGATACTCCTTGATCTATCAAGTAGTTTATGTTTGATATATACTATGTATGCTCTTGTATCTTGTATTGTCATTTGATCTTCTTACAGGTACTCAGACATAAGGAATAGGCAAAGAGCGAGCCTCGAAGCTAAGGGATTGAAGTCATCATCAAAGGATTGAGAAATTAGTATCAGAGTGAGGTAGGTTTCTCTCTCTCTCTCTGCATTTTTAAACATAAACTAGGAAAGTTTTCATTAGTTTGTTCAGTTTGGTGTTAGACCCACTCATTGGGCTAGAGAGATTGCCTTTGTCCACAGAGGGGATTTATCTTCACAACAGGGTATAATTCCCTCACCCTTCCATTTTCAATCCATTTGGATTTGCTTAGTTTTGTACCTTTGAGAATCATATGAAGGTGCTTCACGTTCCCTCCTCTTGAATTTTTTGTTTTTTAATCAAGGATAGGATATTGCTGCAACTCTTCAAGATTTTCAGGATGGAAAATGTCCCTTGAAATAGTCTAAACATTCTCTCCTGGGTCTTCAATCAAAGGAGGCTTACCCAATTTCATGTTCTTTTCACCTTGAAGATTTTCTTTCTTGATGCAAAGCCTTACTTCATCTTCAACTTGAAATATGTGGTCAATACGATGCTTATCATTCCTAGCCTTGTATTTGGCTTGACTCTTCACCAAATGTGATTGTCATCGCCATGCACCATCCTTCTTCAAAGAAAAAACATTAGGAGACCGACAAGAAGATGTATTAGAACTAATGTTCCTTTTTCAAATAGCTCTTGCTTCTGCTTCTTGATCCCTGCATTCTCTAACACTGGCATCTTGTTCAAACCAATGTTTGGATTAAGACAATGGACCTGCTACAATTGAACGTCATGTTGTTTTCCTCTTTTAGGAGGCAAAAATTTAGATTCCTAAAACATCTTATCAGATGTGTTAACAACTTCAACCAAATCAAAATTTAATGTTGCAACACATTCTTGGAAGGCTTCATATTCATCAACATCTTTATGTTTAATCATCAACAATGAAAAATTATGACTAGCATTAGCAAACCTCTTCATTTTTCCACATTCACAAGAGACAAATTCAACTTCTTGCAATGTTCTCTAAAAGTGTACTCAATCCCACTTTTAAGCGAATGATACATGTTCTCATGGAGATGAAAGATGGATTTCCTATCATATAAGTATGGGCTTCCCAAAACAATCATGCATATGTCAAGTGGTACCACATCAAGTTCTACCTCATCAATAAAATTTGCAGTGATGGTGAATTTAAGTATATGTTTTCTTGTCAGTTGCAATTTGGCATTGTCACATACCCAACCCAAAGGATAATGTTTAGGATGCATAATGGTTTCCAAATTTAGTTTCTTGATAATTTCTTATGAAATAAGGTTTTCTTGTGATCCACTATCAAACAAAGTGTCTACTTTGTTATGTTTTGTGATGACCCGAATATGGAAAAGCTATATTCTTTCTCTTTTATTTTGAGTTTCAATGGGATTTCTAGAAGAACTAGTACTTGCAATAGAACCCTTGCCTTCCAATCCCATGGCTATGATTTTTGTTTCATCTTCAGAATCAGATCCTAGATATTGTTGTGTAGTTGCAATAGTCTTTTCTTTCTCCTTGTTATTGAACTTTTTGGGTCTCATCTCAGGATGAAGTTTCCAACAGTGGTCTTCATTATGGCCTTCTTTTGAACAAAGTTTACATGTGAGTTTTTCTCCCTCTTTATTGACTGAAGAATTATTTTTATCCTTGCCTTTGAACTTCCCTTTTCCTTTGTCTCCTGACTTAAGTGAATTCTCACTAGTTTCTTCAGAAACATTCTTCCTCTTGATTCTAAATGAATTACCTATACACAAACTTCATCTAGTTTCGTAGGGTTAAACATTATAGTTTTACGTCTTAAGTAACTATGCAAACCTCCAATGTATTTCAATAGAGTACATTGGGAGGACAAATATATACCCAAAATCAAAGATATTTTCCTAAATTCTTGAGTATAACTTTGAACATTTTGACACATAGCTTGTCTAAAGTTTTTCCAATCCATTATAGTTTTTTGCATGTATGCTAGTGGATAAAATTGTCTTCTTATTCCAACAACAAAATCATTCTAAGAGGATAAAACCTTACCACTTTTCTTCATGTCCTCTTGAGTTTTGGCCTCCCACCAAATAAGTGCGTTACTTTCCAACCTAAGAGAAGCAAGATGAATTTTGGTCTCATCATCCTTGATTCTATGTATCCTACAATAAACTTCAATTTGACAAATCCAATTATCTAATTTCTTACCATCTACCTCTCCATCATACATAGGAAAGTCAAACTTTATGTCAAGATTTAACAAAGGATTTTTACCATGTCCCTTTGGAGAATTTGGAGGTGTTTTTGAAACAGTAGAAGAAGTAGAAGAAGATGAGGATGAAGATGAGGATGAGGATGGAGGTGAAGGTGGTGGCTTGTCACCATTTCCTCCATTCCCTTTTGGAGGTTTGTCTCCTTTTCCTCCATCACCTTTTGGAGGATTTGAGCTCTCTCCTTGCAACCTTGAATTCCTCTACACATAAAGAGCTTTTACCATTTCAAACATTTCAAAGAAATCTTTTATGAAATTTCTTTCATCTTCAAACATACCTTCAGGACCTACTTCATGTGCCAAGACTAGTGGAGCTTGAGGTATGAGTGTTCTCCTTGACACAATTTGAGACCTTGGCTCCAGAAGTTCTCCTTCTCCTATTTTAAGCTTCAACCTTGTAAGCATCATAAACACTTGCAAGCAAAATCGAACCTTCAAAATAACCTTGAGCTCTAATACCAAACTGATAAACTTGAAGGTGATGGAAAAATTGCAAGTAAAATTTTATGTATTTTAGGCACTGTATCACTTTGAAAAACACATAAAATAATGGTTTCTTCAACTTAGTTAACAACATACATAGAGACAAATATACCATATCAAAAACACATAGCAGCAAAATTATAAAGGTGTTCACCCCTCTCTTGGGCTACATCTCCTTGTCCAACTTCCAATCTTGGGCATCTTTCATAAAGTGCTCAAATTTGTGTTTACATGGATTTCTAGTGCTCACAAAGTAAAAATTATATCTCCAATGGCTTTAGAATAGTCAAAAACCCCAACTGGGCCCTTGTTGGGCTCAATTTCGCCAAAAACTGAAGAAGTTATCCTCTCTAGAAGATTTCTCTGCTAACTGGTTTGCAAATTGGACTGATCTACTATCCATCCTATGAACCTGCCTTTTTCAAGGTGCGTCGATTGAAAATTTTGCTTGGCGCCAGTGAGATTTACACCGAATTCGGTGCAAAATATGCTTTAAATGCCCTATAAGGCTTATGGCGGAAAGCTTAGGCCACATGGGGCCATGCGCCTAGGGGCTAGGGCTAACCACCCACCCCCGTTAACATAACCCCCAGCCATGTAAGCACATGGTCTTGTGGAGTGCCATAAAACTAGGGTCATTCCCTATTCCCCGCGCCTAATTATTAAACACTCTGCTCTGCCCACGTGCTGGGTCATATAAGCCACCATGGAACCTGGGGCTGGCCCCCAAACATTTATGCCCACCTGTCAAATCTTTGTGTTTTTTGCGCCATGGTTTTGTGTCACCATATAACTCGGGGCTTTGCTTAACTATTAGCCGCCATTTTTCACCCGCGCTATGGTTCCATGTTATGTGCTGCAATCATGGGGTGGGCTTAGCTCTAGCCCCCCACAACTAGTGCACTCTGATCGTATGTTATATGCACGAGACCGTGGGTTGGTACCAAACGTTCCACCCCCATGACTGTAGCTTCGGTCTGGTAGTTAACAATTGTGGGTGTTGGAAGATTAGGTTGGGGTGAGGCTTGAGCCCTCGACTCCTGCTGCCTATGATTTTGTGTCGGTAAGATGACTAGGGGCTAGGGCTTAGCCCCAACCTTGTCCCCCAACAACAAAGCACATAAAATTTAAATACATGTTTGCCACTATACATATCAAGTGACACCCTGTGCCCTAGAGGTAAGGCGCTACAATGTTGCTCCTTAGGTCTCGCTTTCAAATACATCAGGCCTCTAGCCGACCCTTGCCAAATTTTATTTGACCCCAGGATGCCACGTGGAATCCCATGATTGGTCACGTGGCATCCCACCATTGGTCCATATAACAAACTCAACCACCAATCAAAGCCGCTCAAAATCGAACCAATCACAATAGGACACTTGGCGACCTGCCATTGGCCCAAATTTTACAATGAACCTACTCAGTCACCTTGCCTAGTCATCATACGAACTATCTAGTTAGTAGTCCTACAACCAACCTAGAAATTGTTTTTACTTGTTTGGGAGAATGATTAGACGTGATATCGGGAGCATACAATATCAGTTTTAAGTGATTCAAGTTGTGTTGGATTTAGGTCGTCGAGATATATGCTTTGGTATATGTTTCGAGCACTTTTGAACACATTGAATTTTGAGCACTTTACTGATCCCCTGGATCAATTAGGGTTTCCCCAAATGAAAAAAAAAAATCCTAGACCACAAAGTATTCGTTGTCTCCTCTATTGTTTTCAATAACATCTATAGGGTCGACGGCAAAGAAAAGCATAATAGATAGTTCGTTAAGGTGTTATGTGAAGAGGACTAATTAATGTTGTTATATATTTTCTTTTGGCATGAGAGAGGGCTTTCAAAGATGATGGTTAGAGTTTCTTAAGGAGGAAATATAATTAGATTAAAAATTTTAATTTAATTTTAAGAAAATTAAAATCTATTTTTAATAATGTTTCTTTGCCCCTCTTTTTCACTCAAGTTAAGCCAAGTCAATACGTGGGGTTTCTTTCCCCCTTCTGTCCACTGAATGCGACATCTTCCTCGTGGCCCTCCTCTCATATAGTCAAGTCAATACGATGCTTTTATACTAAGGACACATACCTTCCAATAACACTACTTTTAAGAAACCTTGTTGGTATCTAGTGGCTTTAGACCTACACATTTTACGAAGATATATTAATAACTAATAAAAAATATACATTTTTATAAAAAATAATTAAAATTATTCTCACTAAAAGAAATATTTTAAACAATAAAATTTGAAAATGATATTATTTATTTTAATATATGATATAAAATGTTGATGAAGTTATTGCTAATCATTAATGTTCATTGAAATTTATTTGGTTTATTAAACCATAAAGTTTTTGTTTTTGTTTTTATTATTATTGAAAAATATTAAGAAAAACATTTTTAAATTACTATAGTTTTGTTGAAGTAAAATATTAATATAGCTGATTGTGTAACTTTTCTTCCCCTAAAGTGAGATCTAATTTAGATATACTCTTTTTATAGAGATACATTAAAGTTCAATTCTATAAAATCCTAATGGTAATGATCTTTATAGCTTGTTAAATAATGAAAAAATAAAATGCTTTATAATAATTTCTACACATTATTAAATTTATTTTAACTCTATTAATTTTTCTTTGACAAAAAAAATGTCACTTATCCATAGCTTAACATTGGGAATTAAATTTTTTTTATTTTTTATTATTATTTAAATTTATTTATTTGTAAGGTGATTGATTGAGGTAAGCTCTTTAGCAACTTCCATTTCTATTAGTTACTAATTTTTTGTTTTTAGTTTTATTTCTTTTAATTTTGGTCTTTTTTTCTTTTTTCTATTATTTCTATTTCATGAATTATAATTTTTTCTCCATATATTCATTTAAGATAACTTATTTATTATATTAAAAAAATATTTTAATAAATTTAATTATAAAAAATATATTTATTAATAAAAATTAAAACACATAAATATATATAAAAAATTAAACAATGTTATAATTAATATAAATAATATTAGTTAATCATATTTCTTAATTTTTGGTAATGACATTCAACCATACAACATTTTTAGTTGTTTATTTTTGTGATGAAAGATTTGTCTTTCTTATTTTTTAGTTTAATTAAACTATATTTAAGCTAAGTTGTAGGTACTACTAGCTACTATGTCCTTTTTAAAATTTCCTAAAAATATATTTGTGTATGTTAGATCTAAGATTTTTGTGATCCATATTGTAAATAAACGTCTTTCGATTAATCTCATCATTAGGATTTGGTCAACCTTTCGAACCAATTAATGTGGTTCATCCTAAGAACAAGGTGTAAAAATCAATCAATCTTCAAGAATAAATAGCATGGATGCATCATTGCCCAATTAGCCGTTAGTGACTAGTTAATAAAGTAAATAAAATTCTAAAATTAAATTATTTATTAAATATTATATATTTAGTTACAAAGAGTATTAGGATCTAATTATTTTTATATTTTTTTTTTAATATTAGTAAAAATAATTCTAAATTAATTAAAATAATCCTATAGTGTTAAGAATTGGTTACAAAATATTATTTATTTATAAAATATAGGAATATTTATTTTCTTATATTAAATAAATTAATTCCTAATACAGTAAGAATAATTGTAAATTACTAAATGATGCACTAGGTTAAGAATTGGTTATAAAATATTATTATATTATAAGTAGTTGTTAGGATTTTATATATTTTAATTATATTAATTAATTAATTATAATATTGTAAAAATTTAATAATAATAAGGTTATAAGGTTACAAACTAAATGATAATGATCCACTCTCATTATCATTCCTTCGTGTCATGATGTTAAAAATCACATCAGGTAATAAGGATATTCCCATCCCTTGACTTTTGTCATTAGCACCCCATCTCCATAGTGACCAATACATATCACTTGGCAGGGATAGTGCAGCATGGATTAGTGCTAATAAACCATAATCCATTCAATTAAATCACGATTACATTAATCCTTCGATATTCGTCAAATCATGAATTCTTTTATCATTCCACCAAGGTATATTTTTTTCATATGCAAAGCTTGTTACTCCACAAAAGTCAGGCTTGGAAGTCTTATGGAATTCGAGGACTTTTTAAATCCTTCCTCGATATCAAGAAATACTGAAAAACATGACCATAATAAGAGTGAAACCTTCATTCCAATGCAAACATTCCATTAATCTATACATCTGTAGACCCATATACAACACCACCATTCAATATCATAAGCAATTTCCAAAAAAAAAAATACTATTGGATCTACTGAGTTACCATCCATTACACCAATCATAACCCTTCGTCTTGATGACAATGAAAATCCTTAAACAAATAGGCAGCCATAATGTTCAAAACATATCAGAGAATGGGACTCACAATCCATAATAATCTAGTTAAGCACATAAAGCGTCCATGAATGACTATGAATATAACTCTACATGCTATAAAATATAAGTAAAAATACAAGCCTCCAAGCCCCTCATAACCATGAGGAAACCCACATATGACATGTCATCAATGACAACATGAATACCACATTTCTCCATTGCAGAGTAAAACATGTTAGTTGAAGCATATTAATCTACCATGCATATCTATGTAAACAACTCATGATCATACACACACCTTAACAAACTTTATAGGCTAGCTGTTAGAAAAATGCATCAATTCAAATATAAGTTTGAAACATTAAATCTTTTCATATAGTTTAGTTTTTAAACTTTTCCTTTCCACCACAAAAGATATAAAAGAATAAAGAAAATGGCACATTTTTGTGTACTCTATTTTTTGTGAGGATCTTTTTAATTATTAATATATTTAATTAAATTTTTGATTTAAAATAAATATATAAAAAATAAAAAAACTAATTAATTATATATATTATTATATTATAATTTTTTATTTACATATAATATTAATATTAACATGATTTCATTTTCAAACTATATAATAATCATTTCTTAAATATTTAAATATAATTAATTATATATATAATATTATATAATATTATATATAGACATACTCAAGGATTTGTAGAATTCTCACTGTAGATTAACCTGATTATGCAATATAACTAAAGAAAAATACTTAATCTACTTCTACAATCAAACATGCGGAATCTTAATAGATTTGAGCAAGATCAAGCAGAACACATATAACCAGAAGCAGAATCAATGCACATTAAACACAGAAGAATACTCTGGGGAAAGCCTCAGCTAAAAACCCCACTATCTGTATTATCATACAAGGTGGAAATACATCAAGATTACACAAAGCTTTATCTCTCACAGCTAGCCAGCTCTCAGTACAATCCTCCTGGATGCTCACAGGAAAACAAACCTTCTCACAAGCCTTCTCCTCTGCCCTCCAAGCCTCCTATTTCCTTGCGTTGTTTCTCCTGGGTGATCCTACTATTACCAAGTGTAACACTGATCACTCTCACTGATCTCACACCTTGTAAAACTGCACAATCCTCAAGGAACCTTGTTCCTTCTGCATGTATGAGTTTCCTTTATAGGAAAATTCCTCCAACTGGTAGTACAATGTCCCTGTCTTTAATCTCAACTGGGTCTTTGTCTGAACTGACATGCATGAGTTATTTATGAGGGAATATTCAGTTATCTGGAGTACACTAGTTGCATGCATGCATGCATTAATTGACTGAACTCACAATTAGTTCCTTAAACTGTTTGGAACTAATTTAACTAGACTTAACTCAGTTAACTGAGCTAACTAATTACAACTCAACCTTATCTCCTTAATTAAGGGATAATATCCTTAATTTAAGGGATAATCTTATTAATTTAATGGATAATTGTTGCATGACCTCACAAAGACTTCTAGCTTGAATTTCTCCAACTAATTAATCCAAGATGAATTAATTCATTATTTTTCAAGCAACTAGTGAGACTAAATTCGAATTTTAATTCAAGGACAAATTAAAATTGGAATATTCTGAATGCTATTTTTAGCATTTCTTGTTGCTATTCTCAACACTCCCTCTCAACAAGAAAGAAATTCAACTCGATCCTGATCCTGGACCTTGGGAATGTTTTACATGCAACACTTCTCTCAAGTTTTGTTGCTCCAGTAACTCTAGAAACAAAAAATATCCACCCTGAATCAAAATGATGCCTTTGTCATAAAATTCTCTGACTGCTATTGCCTCTGTCGACTGAAAACTCTATGCTTCTTCTAACTCAGCCCCTCTGCACTATTGTTAATCCTTCTCTGCACTCTTCAGTATCTGACTGCTCTAGCCTTTGTCACTTTGATCTCTAACTACATCAATCCCACTGATTCCTCCCACTACTATGTACTTTGGGCTCCCATAGCAAGGTATGATCCATGAGATAAAACCTCTCAATGGACCCTGCCCGATTTCCTTCTTGGGACTATCACTTCACATCACCCGACCTCACACTTGGAGGTATGGCTGCATGTGATCCCTCTGCCAATGCTAATTGTGGCTCCTCCACAATTGTCTAAGACTTCTTCTGGGACTGCATGTTGAGAGGTAATTTAATCTCCCTCTCAACCACGAAGTCTCTAACATTTTCCTTGCTCCCCAAGGCTTTGCATGCATCTTGAACCTCAAGAGCATACAGGTTCTGTACCCGTGAACCAATTTGTTTCACCTATCCTGTGGTGATGTGTCTAAGGAAAACCTTTCCCTTACTGAAGACAAAATCTTAACCTTTGTCCTCCAACGTCGCGATCGATACCAAGTTCTTCTTCAGTCCACACACATACTTCACATTTGTCAAGGTGATAAGAGTTGCATGCTCCCTCTGAAAAGCAACCCTGCCCACTCCTAAAACACTATACCTTTCATCGTCACCCATCTCTATGAGTATCTTGAGGTCTTTCTCCTCCAAGGTACTAAATAAACTTTTATCACCGGTCATGTGGAATGAGGCTCCACTGTCAAGAAACCAACCACAACCCATCATCAAAGACACCATGCATGCGATGATGGTGAAGTCCATTTCGAACCGAGAGGCCAATACCTCACCTTTGGATCCTTCCAAGGATCCCTTCTTAGACTTCTGCGATGGGCAATTAGTCGCATAGTGACTCATCTCGTGACAATTAAAGCATCTCACTTTAGATTTGTCAGCCTTCTTCCCTCCATGAGAAGAATTCGATTTGGGATGAGAATCCTTCTCCTTTCCTTTCCTTGCCTTACTTGCTAAGATTTTCTTCATCCTCCTTGGATGAAGAACCATTTGTGTGCTCCTCCTGATCTCCTCCTGCATGAGATCCAACCACAGTCGTTCCCAATCCAGCAGTTTTTCCCTTCCATTCACAGAGTCCTAGTAGCTATGCGAGCTCTTTGGAAGACCGAGGAGAGCAAGGCTCACCATATCATCATCGGTAGTAGATATTCCCACACTACCAAGCTCATCTCTGCAGGTGGTGAGCTTGTTTAGATATGTAGAAATAGTATCGTTGTTCTCCATCTTGATTCTTCGAAGCTTATCCTTGAGTGCCAATTTCCTCTGGTCGATACTATTCTAGTATCAATGTCTTCCACATTGAAAATGGAGTCTCCTTCCCATGGAGACTCAAGACAATATGGTCTCAAACTCCCTCAAGGATGATCTATCTTGCCCTTGCCACACACTTCTTCCATTCAGCCAACTCTTTTGCATTAGTTGAACCTGGCTTTGGGATTTCTTGATCAATGAAATCCTTCAAGTCGTTGTCTTCTAATATAGCCTCCATGCGATCTTTCCATGCTATGTAATCTAAGCTACCATCCAAGTCATACTCGAGTCTCAAGCCATAGAACGCCATTGACCAACCTTGAAGTATGAGATGAATTCGATTTTGTACCTACAACCAAGAACTTAAAACTTCAAATTTTCCTTCTCAGTATACTATTCACAGCTTCGATCACCTTTACTGTGATACCATGTAGAAATTCTCACTGTGGATTAACCTGATTATGCAATATAATTAAAGAAAAATACTTAATCTACTTCTACAATCAAACTTGCGGAAGCTTAATAGATTTGAGCAAGATCAAGAAGAACATATATAACCAGAAGCAAAATCAATGCGCATGAAACATAGAAGAATACTTAGGGGAAAGGTTCAGCTAAAAACCCCACTATCTGTATTATCATAAAAGGTGGACATACATCAAGATTACACAAAGCTTTAGCTCTCATAGCTAGCTAGCTCTCAGTAGAATCCTCCTGGGTGCTCACAGGCAAACAAAGCTTCTCACAAGCCTTCTCCTCTGCCCTCCAAGCCTCCTATTTCCTTGTGTTGTTTCTCCTGGGTGATCCTACTGTTACCAAGTGTAACACTGATCACTCTCACTAATCTCACACCCTGTAAAACTGCACAATCCTCAAGGAACCTTGTTCCTTCTGCATGGATGAGTTTCCTTTATAGGAAAATTCCTCCATCTGATAGTACAATGTCCCTGTCTTTAATCTCAACTGGGTATTTGTTTGAACTGACATGCATGAGTTATTTATGAGAGAATATTTAGTTATTTGGAGTACACTAGTTGCATGCATGCATGCATTAACTCAATGAACTCACAATTAGTTCCTCAAACTGTTTGGAACTAATTTAACTGGACTTAACTCAGTTAACTGAGCTAACTAATTACAACTCAAATACAACTCAACCCTATCTCCTTAATTAAGGTAATCTTCTTAATTTAATGGATAACTATTGCATGACTTCACAAAGACTTCTAGCTTTAATTTCTCCAACTAATTAATCCAAGGTGAAATTATTCAAGCAGCTGGTGAGACTAAATTCAAATTTTAATTCTCAATTTTAATTCAAGGACAAATTAAAATTGTTTATTATGAATGCTATTTTTAGCATTTCTTGTTGCTATTCTCAACAAGATTTTAATCACCTTTCAAATTCAAGAAATAAGTTTTATAAAATGGATCTATGTTTCTATTATAAATAGAAATAAACATAAGTTACTATCATTATATACAAAATAAATATCTAGAATTTTTTTTAACATAGGAAAAAAATTAACTTATAGAAAATAGATAAATGAGAATATTAGTACACTTATATTTATATAAATAATTATGCACATAAAATAGTATAAATAGATTTATATAAAAAAAAACCAATATACATAGATTTATAATGATAAAAAAATGTCACTTTATAAATGCTTTGTAGATTTCAAATCATCATACTAATTTATACATGTTTATATTCATCCTCAATATAGGATGAGAGAATGTTTTTAATACCACATACTTTAATTTTTGGTATAATACATTAGAAGTTTTGAGATTAGCAAGCTTTAATTATGTAGGCAATCGATACACCCCAAAAAAGGGCTTTGGCATCTTTGGGAGTACCATCCACAATTTAGCTTTATCCCATAACATGAATATAGAAACCACTCCTCCAATTCCAATCCCTAATGTTATTAATGACATATGTTCATCCACATGACTTACGCATCCCACTTTTACATGACTACTCTTACAAGCGTTATCATCTTTTCTTGCTTGCCTTTCATTTATATTACATGAATCTAAAGGACAGCCAAATAAACACTTATTATTTTAGAATCAAGGTACATTGAAAGTGGAAATTTGTGTCCCTCTTGGGATTCACCCACAAATATTGTTTGATGAAACATCCAAAACAACTAGCTCATGTAGAATGGAGAGCTCTTCATGAATTGATCCACTCAAAATATTTTTTGACAATACCAACTTTTCCAAAGTGGATATCCTACTAAAAGATGTAGGTATTTTCCCTTCCAATTGAATATGAGATAAGCTTATTAGTAGCAAACAATTCATACTACATATGCTTGTAGGGATCTCTCCTATGAGATTATTGCAAGATAAATGAAGTATAGTGTTTTTAGATGACAAATGTAATAATGTATACTCATATCTTTTCATGTTAATTTCTAAATTTCTAAATGTTTCAATATAACCATCATTTGATATATTTGAAAATCCATAGATCCTCTCAAGATGAACTGGTATTCTTCCACAGAATCTGTTGTTGGATAAATCTAACACTTGCAAATATGTGAGATTTGTGATGTGCCAAGGAATACAACCATGTAGACTATTATAGCCAAGGCTAAAAGCGCTCAAGTAATGGAAAAATGAAAAGTACTGAGGAAGGTCCCGTGCGAATCCATTTTTTCATAAACACAATATTTGAAGTTGGGTATAATTAGCCAAACATGTAGGCAACGTCCCCGAGAGGTTGTTAGAATAAGCAGATAAAACATTTAGAGAAGTATAATTTCCCATTCTAGTAGGAATTGATGCCTCCAAGTTATTTTCTGAGAGGGAAATATATTCAATATGACATAAATTGGTAAAATCCACAGTGATACTACCAATGAAGTGATTTTTTGAGAGAACTAGGAAGTTCAACTGAGTCAAAAGGGAAAAGGTTATAGGGATGCTACCAATGAGCCAATTTTGAGAAAGATCTAGGGAGGTCAACCACTTCAAATCGGAAAGGGTCACATATGTTACTGGTGAACTTGTTTTGAGAGATATCTAAGGAGGTCAACCAAATCAAATTGGAAAGGGTCACAAGGATGATACAGGTGAGATTGTTTTTAGGAATATCTAGGTAGGTCAATTGATTCAAATTGGAAAGGTTAATAGGGATACCAGTGAGCTTATTTTCATAAAGATCAAGGTCGTTCAACTGAGAGAAACTGTCAAGAACTATAGGGATGTTATTAATGAAATTGTTTACAGAAAGATCTAAGTAAACCAACTGAGACAATTTTCTTTTTTTATAGAAATGATGCTAGCAATGAATTTATTTTCCGAAATATTTGAGTTAATCGAGTCAAATCAAAACAAGTTATAACAATGCAATAATTAAAATTGTTTTGAGAAAGATATAACTCATTGGCATAGAATTTTAAAGAAGTCAATCGAATCAAATTTACAAAGGCTATAGAAATATTGCTCATAAACTTGTTGACAAAAAAGTATATTAAGATCAACTTGGTAAGATTGGAAATGTTGGCATTATGATGCATGTGTTGTACTTGATGGCAACCCACTTGTAGCAGAACACCTCACTTATATATAACTAGATGAATCTACAGAAGAGATATCGGATGTGACAGAAAACATGGGATGCAAGGCAACTCAAAGGAATCAGCTCAGATGTAATGTACAATGACAACTCATTAAGATGACAATTCTCAGTATGGACAGTTAGCTTTGCCATCAAGTCCAAAGGGGGCGATTGTTGGCATTATGGTACAGGTGTTGTCCTTGATGGCAACTTACTAAGATGACAAATCTCAGTTCAATCTCACAGAATAAAGAAAAAGAAATATACGTAGGTTCCCCTTGATAAAGTCACGTATACACGCATGTTAGCCGACCAAAAGGTGCATATACATATACATGCACCTTCATGCAAGGAAAGGTGCGTACATTTGGTTTTGGTCCGTGGTATTTGGACCATGGTATTGTGATCCATGGTATTTTTCCAAGGTATCTTGTCCGAAGTATTGAACCCAAGTATTTGGTCCAAGGTATTGGTTCTAAGTGGTTTTGGACCATGGTATTGAGTAAGACCTAAGGCTATAAAAGGAGGAGAAGATCATTAGGCAAAGGCATTCAGAAAGTCTTGAATATCTGATGTAGTGAGTGATCCAGTATGCAGGTTATGGGTTTATGATGCTTTTCTTGATCTGAGCCAATGAGGAATCTCAATAGTAGATGGATGAAAAGATCCAATAATGGATCGGGATCTTATGGCTTGGAATGAATCATCTCTATATGGTTTGATCATGATTATTCTAGATTTGTATACTTACGCATGTAATGTTCTGTAAATATTATGATCTGGGTATAACTCAAGTTTGGAATAGCTACAAATCATGAATGAATATTTACAGATGTATATGCTAGTTGACTATGATAAAAGCACGTATATACGTAGGTTAGATACATCTGAATAGCATATACCATATAAACTATGATGTTTGAAGTTACAGGTGATTCTGGTTATTGATGCGAAGTCTGAGTTCTGGTGACTGTTTACTAGTGTCAGTATTCTGCATATTCAGATTGGTTGATTATGTTTAGCTTCAGTGTTGATGGATGAGATCTATAATGACTTATCTTTATGTGATCTGATGGACTAGATCTGGTTGTTAAAATACGTATTATCCTTGTATATGTAATGATCTGGGTATGTCTAAAGTCAGGAAGTGCAGCGAAGTTATAAGTAACTAATTGATGACATATACGTTGGTTCGCTTTGGTGAAGTTGTGTATACGCGCAGGTTCGGCTCTTTCAAGTGTTGTATGCACTCTGATGCATGATTTCTAACGACACAATTGCTTCTAAGTATTGTTGCAGAGTTCTGTGTTCTGCTCTGTGTTCTGGTGACTGCATTTTTGTTGACAGGGTTTCAGTGATTCAGTATTGTGTGATTCAGAGATTGATGATGCAAGTGGTGATTGATTTTGTGCTTCAATGATATTGATAGAAATTGGATGAAATGTGGCCTTCAGATTATGACGTTGTGTTCCATGAGTATCCAATATGAAAATTTATGAAACGTGGTACCTGTAGGAAGAAAGAGAAGGTTGTAGCCTTCTGTAGGTCAGCACCTATGTACTAGTACATCAGCTAGTACAAGAGCTAAGGGGGTTGTAGCTCCCTTCCAGGAGAAGCTGGAAAATGAGAGAGGATTGTAGCCTTCTGTAGGTCGGCACGTATGTACTAGTACATCAGTTAGTACAAGAGCTAAGGGGGTTGTAGCTCCCTTCCAGGAGAAGCTGGAGAACGAGAAAAGGTTGTAGCCTTCTGCAAGTAGAAGCCTGTGTACTGGTATAAGACAACTCTAGTACAAAAATATTGTAAAAAGAAGTTTCTTATTAAAAGAAGATAGAGATGAATTGCAGCAGGTGGTTTTCACCCACATTGGGTTTGAACCTTACATCATGATGTTCATGTGTGCTTCATGTGTGTGATGATCCATTCTATTTTACTGCACCTGTTTACTGTTCATATGGTTAATAATTAAAGATCAACATTTAATGGATTAACTGAATCATAAGGTTACTAGATATACACTAGTTTCTTTATACACAGTTGCATGTACACGCGGGTTCCCTTAATTGAAGTAGCGTATATGAATCTGAGTATGGAAATGAAAACGTTCTATTGATTTGATAATACGGATTCACCCCCCTTCTCAGTATTATTTCCAACAATTAGTATCAGAGCAGGTCCTTTGGTAGAAGCTTGATCGCTTGAAGGAGATCCATAGAACAATGGGAAAGAAGCTAAAGAAGAAAGCACCTCAGAAGAAAAAGACATCTCAAAAGAACTATGACAATGGGAGAATCGATTGGGGAATATGTGGAAGCAACACTTCAGATTCAAAATCACCTCAAAATGAAGATGAACAAGCAAAAGAACTATTAGGTATGAAGTTCTTAACCTCTGGTGATACATTTCTCTATCCATTTGAAGATGATGAAAGTGATAGCGAAACAACTGAATTTGCTCTTATGGGTGAGAAAGAAAGATATTAAATAGAAGCAGAATTTAAAAGGCTTACAGACAAAATTAGAGATCAACAAGATCTATTGCACAAAAGGGAATGTGTCTCCAAAGAAGAAGTTACTAATCTAAAAGCTCAACTAGAGGAAGGAAACAAGGCAAGGAAGTTATTCAAGGAAAAGGAAGATCAATGTCAAAAGTTGCAGGATGAAGTAACATCATTAAGAAATGAAGTAAATGAAAGAAGCACAACAATCAAGAATCGCAGAGAAAAATCCAGTTACTATGAAAGTCTTGAAGCTACGATCCTCTCGCTAGAAGAAGATCTTGAAGAATCAAATAAGTAGAATAAAGAACTACTCCAAGCTCTTGAAAAACAAGAAAACGAAGTTCTTAAATTAAGACATCAATTGGAAGAAGGAAGAAATGTTGAAGAAAACATGAAGAAGCAGTATCGTGGAAAGGAAGAGCAACATCAGGTTGAGGTAAATATTATAAAAGATAACTTAGAAGAAAAGGATAAGCTCTTATGATTTCAAGATAGTACTAAGATCTTGGATGATATTTCTAGTAGTCAAAGGTCTCTTGCTATCAAAACTAGTCTTGGTTTTCATAAATATGTTGAAGATGAATCTAATTCACAAAATAAGACAAGGAACTCTAATGCACAATCTGAAATGCTCAGCAAGGAGATGAGAGGTCAATCCCATCAACAACCAAGGAAAGAAATTCTTCAAAGAAAATCTCTTACTCCTCCATTGAATAAAGTTGAATGTTATGTATGTCATAATCATGGACATGTTGTAGCCAAATGCAGAAGTAGAATGGTTCATGATCATCACATAGAAAGATCATCATGTTCCAGGTACTTTAAGGGATACTGCTTTTCTTGCAATATGTTTGGTCACGAAGCTGTTGATTGCTACAGAAGGAACATGAAACATGTAAGATGTTATGCATGTAACAAGCTTGGACATATAGCAAAGAAATTCAGGAACAAAGTACGGGCACCATACCAAAAGGAGAAAACATCATCACACTTGAAGATGTGGAAGAAGAAGGAAGTACAGTCAGAAAGATGTGGCACAGTACAATATACATGCATAACAGACTCAGAGGGAGCTGAAAGTGTAAAACTTCAGTGTCCTAAATCTCATACGCATGTTTCATAAAGGGAATTCATGTATATACGCGAGTTAGTTACTACACAGTCACGTATATGTTACTTTGAGGAAATACAATGGGACATGCTCAGGAAAAAGGGTCTGATATGATTCAGTCCATTATTTGCTCTGTTTGATAATGGTTACAATCGGCTGATGATGTGTGGAAATGTCTTGATACTTGTAAGATGTTTAGAGTGTTTTGATCCTAAATGAATAATGATGATGCCTTGATACTTCTTTCTGATATATGCATGATCAGATCTGACAGTAAGAAAGATGGCATAGGTTCAGGGGGAGCATATTCTTTTAATAATGCATTGTTGGCATTATGGTTAGTAGTCCTTGGTGATGATGCTTATATGGCTAAATGATACATCTTGCTATGATATGGTTATGAGTTGTCCATGACAAAATATCATATGATTCTTGGGGTTACATAGTTGGTGTTCAAATCAGATTTGTGGTTGATTCTCTGATGATGCATATATGGTGCTTACATGGTGATCTTCATAAGGATAAGGAGAAGTACAAAGCTTGAATACACAACTTCATTATGAGTCATTCATATGCCGCTATCAACATATAATACAATTACGATGCAGGATTCCTATTGTTCTTGGTGCTCATATGGATGAGGATTGTTGCTGTTAATGATATCAAAAGTCTTGACAAAAGATCTTGATACATAGTGCTATATATAGTATGCTGGATACATGGATGATTACTCAAAGTTGCATTGTTGGAGACCTGATGATGATGAAGTTCTTACCTATATGATGATAGGTTGATACTTACATATGTTGATTGATGAAGATGAGGGATGTTCCCGAGTGATGGTACATGGATAGTATATAAGATCATGGAGATCTTGATGATGATGAGATGACTATGGTGTTTTTCACATATGATATAATGTGAATGATTTTGTATGTCATATGTAGAATTCATTCATGGAAGGCTATGATAATGTTCAAAAGGATGAGTTGATATCTATATGCAGACATACCTTGTTACAGGCTGATGAGTTCTACACTAATGGACATTTACAGGTTGCTGATTTGGATGTTGTTGATAGAATGGAGCAGATCATACAGTGTGTATGATAGTTGCTAATGACTATCATGGTCTTGTTTAGATATTTGGTCTCTGTTATAAATGTCATATATATCATTCAATGTAAAGGTCATATCAAGACTCATGATGTAATAATTTGTCTCTATCTATTATAGTCATTTGATGAATCCCTTTTGGTCATATGATGTAATTTGTACCCCCACTATGCATGGGAAGGATGATGTAATATTTTAGTCATGTATAAACTTTTGGTGTATCCCCACTTGGTTGGGAGGATGAGTCAATCTTGGTATATCTCCACTTGGTTGGGAGATGGATGTATGTATGAGTCTTTATTGATAGAAAGGTCATTTATGATGTATAGAGTCATGTTCTTCTTGTAGAACATCTTCTTGCAGACCTTGCTTACAGTCAGAGGGAGCATGAATAACACACTTCAGCAAAGTAGAATGGATTGGTACATCTTGGCATAAACAAAGGGGGAGCTCAATCAGATATTTCAGTAGGTACTGAGGGGGAGTATGGACAGCAGAATGTATATCAAGGAAGAAAATATCTTCGTCTGCCCTTTTCCCTTGATGTCAAAGGGGGAGAGTGACTTGGTATGGTTGCTGCCATCAAGTCCAAGGGGGAGATTGTTGGCATTATGATGCATGTGTTGTACTTGATGGCAACCCACTTGTAGCATAACAACTCACTTATATATAACCAGATGAATCTACAGAAGAGATATCAGATGTGACAGAATACACGGGATGCAGGGCAGCTCAAAGGAACCAATTCAAATGTAATGTACAATGACAACTCATTGAGATGACAATTCTTAGTATGGCAAGTTAGCTTTACCATCAAGTCCAAAGGGGGATATTGTCGGCATTATGGTACAGGTGTTGTCCTTGATGGAAACTTACTAAGATGATAGATCTCAGTTCAGTCTCATAGAATAAAGAAAAAGAAATATACGCAGGTTCCCCTTGATAAAGTCGCGTATACACGTGGGTTAGCCGATCAAAAGATGTGTATACATATACACGCACTTTCATGCAAGGAAAGGCATGTACATTTGGTTTTGGTCCATGGTATTTGGACCATGGTATTGTGATCCATGGTATTGGTCCAAGGTATCTTGTCCGAAGTATTGAACCCAAGTATTTGGTCCAAGGTATTGGTTCTAAGTGGTTTTGGACCATGGTATTGAGTAAGACCTAAGGCTATAAAAGGAGGAGAAGATCATTAGGCAAAGGCATTCAAAAGGTCTTGAATATCTGATGTAGTGAGTGATATAGTATGGAGGTTATGGGTTTATGATGCTTTGCTTGATCTGAGCGAACGAGGAATCTCAGCAGTAGATGGAGGACAAGATCCAATAATGGATCGGGATCTTATGGCTTGGAATGAATCATCTCGATATGGTTAGATCATGCTTATTCTAGATCTGTATACTGACGCATGTAATGTTCTGTAAATATTATGATCTGGATATAACTCAAGTTTGGAATAGCTACAAATCATGAATGAATATTTACAGATGTATACGTTGGTTGGTTATGATAAAAGCGCGTATATACGCAGGTTAGATACATCTGAATAGCATATACCATATAAAATATGATGTTTGTGTTGAAAATAATACTGAGAGGGGGGGTGAATCAGTATTATCTAGTCCTTTTAACGATTCTTCCTTATTTATACTTTGAATTATTTTTGCATATCAGTACCATAAAACAATGAGCATGAACAAGAAAAACAGACAGTCACATCAAAGAACACCAGATATAAGGTGGAAACCCAATGTGGGTGAAAACCACCTGCTGCAATATCTCTCTATCTTCTTTCAAATTAGAAAACTCCTTTTACAATGGTCTTGTACTGGTGCAGTCCTTTACCAGTACGCAGGCTGCAACCTGCAGAGAGCTACAACTCTCTCTCTTTTTCAGTCT
>APFE030859152.1:0-30752 GCA_000404065.3 Pinus taeda
TAAAAATAAAATAAAGTAAAAGACTTTAAGAAAGTAAATAAAATTAATAAGTAATACTCATAATAATATATAATAGTTATGATTATATTCCTTA
Organism: Pinus taeda; assembly: GCA_000404065.3. Taxonomy (NCBI): domain Eukaryota; kingdom Viridiplantae; phylum Streptophyta; class Pinopsida; order Pinales; family Pinaceae; genus Pinus; species Pinus taeda. The sequence goes on from APFE030859152.1 coordinate 95, forward strand.
ATATCTATTAGGAAGAAATGAATATAAAGAGTGACCTAACATAAAAAGAAGGGAAGGACCGGAAAGAGACCAAAACAAGAAGGATAAACCCTAACGCAAGCAAAGAGGAAGAACAGGGGGGGAGAGGGAGCAAGAGAAAGACTAGGACGAAAGGGCAGGGATCCAACATCTACTGATCTTCCAGCCGTCATCTCTATTGAGATTGTTAGGCCTTCTTTCAATCTCAATAGCTTCCCTAAATTTATGATGATGGAACTGAGCAACTTTGGCAACAACCTTGGCCTCTTCAATACACACCTGATGCTTGGTCTTTTCCACATGCTCTGCCAATGCTGAAGACTTGGATCTCCCATGTCTTAGGTCGGCCGCATGTTCGTTGATCCTCTGATAGATGGAGCGCCCTGTTTCCCCAATATAGGGGGTGCCACAAGAACAAGGGATCAAGTAGACACCCTTCATGTCCTTAGGGTTAATGGGATCTTTCACCGATCAGAGGGAATTGCGAATGGTGTTGAGAGGCCTAAAAGTTGAGGGAATATCATACCTCTTAAGGATTCGAGCAATCTTGTCCGTGGTTCCTTGGACATAGGGAAGATGGACACCTAGACGGCGCTCTTTTGGCTCTTTCTTACTTAACGCATTTTTAGAGGCTTTATGGAAAGTCTTCAGACCTAGGCACCTACTATATCCATTCTCCACAAAGACATTAAGGAGATGGGATCTCTCCTTATCAAAGCTCTCACAATCAAAATTCCTAAGGGCACGAGTAGCGAGGGTGTTAAGAACACCCATCTTCTGCGCAGGGAAATGATGGGAATCGGCATGAAGATACTGCTTAGTATGCGTTTTCTTTCGAAACACAGAGTGGGAGAGATAGCCATCCTTATTCCTAGATATAAGAATATCCAGGAAAGGGAGGCAACCATTGACCTCTTTTTCCATGGTGAACTTAATGGCAGAGGACTGGCTGTTGAGGTGATTAAACAAATGGTCTAGCTCCTCTAGGCCATGGGGCCAGATGACATTAGTGTCATCTACATACCTTTTCCAAAGCTTGGGAAGGAGACGAGCTGAGGCTAAAGCTTTGGCTTCGAAATCTTCCATAAAAAGATTCGCAACAATAGGGGAAAGAGGGGAACCCATGGCAACCCCACAAGTCTGTTCGAAGAACTCACACTCGAAACAGAAGAAGGTGGAAGTGAGACAGATCTCGACCAGATGCATGGTATCGGGATCTGTTAGGCGATATATCACTTCCAAGGCCTCCTTTATAGGGATGCAAGTATAAAGGGAGACCACATCAAAGCTGACGAGAATGTCCTCGGGGCTAAGCTTAAAATCCTTAAGCTCCTTAATGAAGGATGCAGAGTCTTTCACGAAGGACTCAGTGCGGCCAACCAGGGGCTTAAGTTTAAGGGCAAGGAACTTAGCCAGAAGATAAGTTGGACCGCCAATGGTGTTGACGATAGGCCTCAGAGGGGCCCCTTCCTTGTGAATCTTCGGTAACCCATAGATCCTAGGAGCAATGGAACTTCTTTCAATGAGCTTGTGGCACAAGGAACTCACCGAGTTATTAGATTTGATGGCGAGAGCCACTATCTTAGAAATCTTCTTCAGAGGGTTCTTGGGCAGTTTTTTATAATTGCCACTAGTTTGCAGAGGATATTTGATCCCTCTCGGGGCCTAGGTATATCCAAAATAAAGATGGATCTATGCTAGTTTAATTCCCCCTTTTAAATAGGCAACATTCCATGTGAATACCATGGGTCAATACCATTAGTTCTCAATACCATGGGTCAATACCATGTGCCATCTTTATTTTTATTAATATTAATATTAGGGTTAATAATGTTTTTTTTGCATGAAATTAATAATAATTTGGCCCATGGTATTCAGCGCATAGGCTTCACCTAAATAAAACCTCATTTTTTAGTGCTCGTAAATATAAAGTGGATTATCGCACATGAGTGCACGGTTCGATCGGGGCAGTCGGCTTACTCGCACCCCGCCCGCTTTCAATCCTCTATTGTGATGCTGCACCGCAGCCTACATGTATCATCGTGAGTGTATATTGGTATATGTTGAATGATGTGATGGATGTCCGTTTGTATATATGTAAAAATTGTACATATGGTCCTAATATAAAGCTTCTTCATGGGACTAGCCACCCCCATTAAAAATATAAAGTGGATTATGGAGTAAATATAAAAAAATGTTTTATTTATTTACCATACCTATTTTTTTAGTGTTCATAAACTTCTTTATATTTTAAATTTATATTGTATTATGATAATTAAAATTTAGATTGTTTCTCCCGCGACGTTAAAATTAAATACTCAATATATATATATATAATATATATAATATATATATATAATTGAGTAAATTTCATTATTATGTATCTCAAAATCTTATCTATAAGATGTAATATGTTGAGAATAAGAATTTCTATCAAAACCAAAATATAGATATATATTAGTATTGATGGACATGTGTCTCTGAACATATAAGTTATAATGGGTTGACAACAAGTAATTATGATATGAGTAATAACATTTAGGTTTATTAATAATTTTAATTAAAATACTCAATTTATTGTTTTGGTGGTGCCTTCGAAGGCAACGTTAGTTTGGTAGGATGCACTGGGATCTTTTGAGATGTTAAGCCTTTACGTATATATGCATGGTCTTGTGGGGTAGCTACAAATAACTTGACAGAATTTCTGGCACTTGAAAGAGGTCTTCATATTATAGTCAGAGAGGGTTATAAGCTACTTCAGATTCATGGTGATTCACAGGTTGCTCCTTGATGCATTCAAAAGCTATTAATTGGGCACCCCGTGCACAAAGTGGTGAACAACTGGCGCCTTCAGGAGGTGGTCTCTCATATACAATAGTTATTAACCAAGTTTGATTATATTATTGTTCATCATACATGTTATGAAGGAAATAGGGTGGCAGAAGCATTTGCAAACTGGGGTTCCCAAGATCAACATTGCGCCTTGGAAAAAGATTGGTTGATCGTTTCATACATAGAAGACTTGCAAATTATACATAGCTAGGTGGAGGAATATAAATGCTCTTTTGAAGGTAGTCTCCTCGATGGGGGTATCATTTAAATGGTCTAAAAGGGCATATAATCACATGATTACCATATGGAGGGTTCAAGTAATGGATGGGTTGGTGGTTGTTGGAGGGTGTGCCACTCCCTACATCTATCACCCCCCACTCCTTGCATGGTGTTTATCCCGTCTCAAGGTGAGGGTTAACCTAACCCAATCTCCCACGATAAATTATTGTCAAGGATCACATTATGGGAGTGATACGACATTTAGTTAATAGGAGATATGCATCAACTTTTGATGGGAAGATTGGTTATTACAGTGATGGAGTTTGGTAATCATTATTGTGAGTTCATTGATGAGCCCCTGTACCAGGGAAGGAATATCGGTTTTATACGAGATGTCAGACATCACACCTATTTGTGCCTTGATCTCGCATGTGGTGGTATTTGTTCTTTAAATCCGAGTACAAAGATTTCGTTCATCTATTACAACTACATGGATGTTATAGCAAGGTGGAGACCTTGTAGATATACTTGGGTTGGTATACAAGATTTCTTACTACTTCATTACTTTTGGTCTCCATATCAGGTGCTTACCTTTATGTTCTTTATTAGTCTGTGGATGCCTTCACTCCTTGTTATTTGTCCATAGTAAATCAACGTGGTTTGTACAGTGTAGCGGCAACAAGAGAGGGTCCATGTTTTTTGTTATATTTCTTGAGAGCACAAGAAAGGGTCTTGCCTTTGACCTGGTGGTAGTGCTCCCTACTGCGTCGCTTCAAGGCCTTGACCTCGTGGGGATTTCCTTTAGGTTCCTCATTCTGGTATGTGTGGTTTGGTACCTGGGTACTTTGTCCATTTAGTTCTAAATGTGTCAAGTTCGGTTTTTCTTTTCTCTGGCAAGGTTTTTCTGTAGTCGCTTTGCCTTGGTTTTTGGTATCGGGTAAATAAGACTCCTCTTATTTTGTTTCCAAACTGCAAATTTAGTGGTCTATTACTTCTGGCACTATACTTCTCTGGTCTTCTTCTCATTTCATGTCTTCCCAAAGGGGTTTGAAAAGGTGGTTTGGGTAGATGATGTTGTGATATATGGGCCCCACCCCATATTTCATCTCATTACAACACACATCATTTGGTGGGTTGGTCGTTATACTTGCATGAGTCCTTTATTACTATTACACATCTTGTGTCGTGTTAGTCTCTGGGTACAATTAACTCCTTTAATATTCCTATTACTTTCTCCTTTTTGTTCACAAAGGCTTCAAGTCCATTTTTATTGTTAGACGCTTCCGTCTCCTCTGGTCTCTATGGCTCCTTATAGAGAATGCAGAGTCATTGAGGTGGTGCAAGTGCCTCTTCTTCCCATAGGCGTTAGTTGTTTGGATGGGATTTTGTGGCTAATTACTTTGATTTTGTCCCTCCTGAGGTCAGGAAGGAAATTCTCCTTCTTGAATCTACGGAGTTTGGTGATCGGGCTTATTTCTCATATTCAAAACTGAGAGGTGTCTCACTAAAGTGGGTACCAGACCCAAGAAAATTGTAGAAGCAGAAGCTCCATTTCCTACATTCTGCCATGGTGCATTAGTAGATGGAAACTATGCTACATATGGTCCTCTAGGATAAGTAGGTCGAGTGTTTGCAGAGCGGGAGGACATCAAGCATATCCTTAAGAATATTGGTTATAGCTTGGGTGATATTTTAACTCGGCTAACAAGGGTGGATAAATTTGTGGTTTCTAACTCCAATACTAAGTCGGATGATCTCAATGAAACTCTTTTTTTTATCAATTCTCCCTCACTCACTGCATCTCCTTGTGTTGCTTCTTCTTCTCAGGGGAATTCCTCTCCCCTATCTCTTGTCATCATCTCTGATTGAAGCAGAAACTGCCTTTGCAGAACTCACTTCTTTTTTGACGGCAGCTGAAGTCAACCAGCAGTAGTGGCGGTACTTTGTTATGGTGGTGTCATGGTCAACTTATATATTTTTGGTTTCGGTCACCTACTATACTTTTAGCTCTATGTTAGGCGAATCTGGTTTTGCTTTCTGCCATAGGCTCAACTGATCTTATCATTCATACTTTTTTTTTACAAATGTAATCATGGTAGCTAAGATCTCAATAGACTTATGTATTAATGGGTTATAGGGTACACTTGGATGAAGCTTTTGTCTCCCAAGATTATTTTTTGTGACTAAGAAAACTATCTATGCTTGATGTAATCCTTTTATAGTAATAGAAATCATTTGAAGAAGCTTACAAAAAAAAAACACTCAATCTATTTATTTGATGTTAAAATATATCAATAAGCAACTCATTTAGCCCTCATCTACCTGTAACACATCAAAATTTTTGATAAGGAACTTATTTAACCTTATAAAAAAATTATTGTACTGAGAGGCACTTTACAACCCATCTAGCCCTCATCTACATATATCACATCAAAATTTTTGATAAGGAACTTATTTAACCTTATAAAGAAATTTATTGTGTTGAGAGGCACTTTACAACCCATCGTTGACTGATAAAACATCCCTAACACCAGGTCTAGAATTTCAAGTTCATTATGTTAGGATCAATTTTTTTTAGTGCACTACAATTTAAGTTTTAACCACTTTATAGAATGGTTTTTTGGAGGCTTCGTTGCAAAATCCATAGTTCATTTATGGGGAATAATTATAATCCACAACCTTTTTTAGTAAGGAACTAATTCTTAACACTATCTGTTAGCCATCTCATTTGCTCAAAATTTGGCATGAATTTGTTGGAATCACAAGTTTGATATGTGAACTCTCCACAATCCATAAATCCCAAGGGTTTAACAAGATGTTGAATCCATATATGTACTCAAAAACTTAAATTAAACAATAAAAATCAAAATTTGATAAAAAAAAAATTAGGTCGACTCTAGTAAAAAAAATTCCAAAACTTCTATTTTGATTGTATCTCCATTTTTAATATATTATATATTAATTAAATAAAAATATAACAAAATATGCTTTAACATACAATTATCACATTCAATGTAATGAAATATTTTCAATTTCATATAATAAAAAACCACTATGAAACAACTTCTACGTAACTCAAGGTAGACTAAGGATTAAGATTTTTAGATTTTACAACTTTATATAAAAGTTGAAATAAGAGAAGATCTAAATTGAACAAAGGGTTGCAAATTTGTATAATTAAATAAACCTAAATGAAAAATAGTTTCTAGTTTAATTAAATAATATATATTTTATAAGGTCTAAAATTATAATATATATAATATTTCTTTATTATATACATTGAATTTATAATGTGTTGGGCGTAAGTGTTTTTATCAAAATCAAAATATAGATATACATTAATATTAATCTACATGTATAGACTGAAAACATAAGCTATAATGCACTGAACATAGATCATTATGATATGAGTAACCACACATGGTATTATTAATAATTTAAATTAAGATAATTAAAATATTCAATTTATTTATTTGATGTTAAAATTTATCAGTAAGTAACTTATTTAGCCATCGTCACATGTAATTCATCAATTTTTTTTTATAAGGAATTTATTTAATCTTATAAAAAAAATATTGTATTCAGAGGTAATTTACCATTCATAGCGGTTGTAAATGAGTGTAACAATTTTAATTGAATATTTATTTGATGTTAAAATCTATCAATATGTAATTTATTTAGTGATCATCTATATGTGATTTATTAATTTTTTTTAATAAGAAATTTATTTAACTTTATAAAAATTATTGTATTGAGAGGCACTTTACAACGGATAAGGGTTTTAAATGACAGTAATCATTTATATGTTCTCTTAAATAAACAAAATAATAAAAGTAAAACCTTTAAAAAAAACCCAATAATTAATTTAATTCAATATGGTTTTAAATGAGTAATTCATTTATATGTTCTCTTAATAACAAAATAATAAAAAGTAAACAACTTTAAAAAAAAAAAAAAATTATTAATTTCAATTCAATAGTGTATTTAATTTGGCTTTTTTTAATCAATTAAGCAATCTTGTTTTTTTTCTTAAAAAAATTATAATATACTTGACAAATTAAAAATATAAACATCCATCATTCACAAACTTTTAATTAAATAAATGATACAAAAGCTTAAAAAATTAATTAATTAAATAAATAAATATATAAATATAAAATTATTTATATTATATAGATATCGATAGATATATATTTATTTTTATATTTTAGATTTTATATTTGAATTTACGGATTTAGCTAATAAATTTTCAAATGGGCAGCGCATATTGGTTTAATCTGAGAAAAGTGAGTATCGATGAATTTAAGTGAAACACTGAGTTTCAAATTTCTTCTTCCTGTTGTGACCCGAGGCTATAAAGCGGTTCAAATCCCCCTGTTGTGACCGAGGCCATAAAAGAAGAGGACACGTCGTAGCCCCCAAAAAGTTTATTAGTATTACAACAGACACTGATGATTCATTAAATAAAAAATATATGATATATATTATTAAAACTATCTATATCAAATTAAAAAGATTATAAAATATGTAATTATATGTATTATTATGGATTTAATAAAATTAAAAATAATAATATTCTTATATATGAAAATATGAAATTTATATAAATATAAATAATATTATTATTATTTACTTCATTTCCACGGCCTTTGCCACTTGAGCTACCCCATGTGGACTAAATATAAATAATATTATTAAGAACTAGCACATATCTATTTTAATTATGTATTTACCAAGTCTTGAGCGGAATCAACTATTTATAGGTGTAAACATTTTCTTAAATTTTGCATTCTAATATGAGGTTTGCATCTTGAGAGATTTGATCTTTCTTGGTGCTTGGTAAATGGTAAATCTAGAGTTAAAAGGAGTCTATGGTGATAGGCAACTAGTCAAACCTAATTAATAAGTTAAATGTAAATTAAGACTACATAAATTACTCAATCATAATTTTGAGTATGAACTATGACTTTTTTATTTATTTATTTTTATTTTTATTTTTATTTTTTTTGTTCAAAAGAAAAAGCTGGATAGTTATATTAAGGCAATATAAGAGCCAGATTGCTTACAGTGAAGGCACCTCTGATGAGAAGATAGGGCGCAAAAAGCTCAGAGGGAGAATAGAGAGACAAATGTGTGAAGGATAGATCATATGTAGATACATAGAGATACATCGTATGCAAATAGTCCTCAAAACAGATATATGAAACAATGCCACAAAAATGGAGCTATGCCCTGTTACTGGAAATGTAATCGTAATAAGAGCAGATACAGGGCAGGATGGATTTGAAAGGGACTTTGGAATTGTTGAAAATCTTGTGATTGCGCCACTTCCATACAAACCATACCATGATAATGAGAAGGGGGCGACGTTTTTCACATTGTGAAGTCCACCATTGAAAGGCTGCATGCACAGAATCGAAGACAACGTGAGGAAAATTGTATAAAAAAGCAAGTTCATACCAGATATCTTGTGTGGAGCTGCAATGAAAGAACATATGAAAATTTGACTCCTCGTCTGTCTCGCACATAGAGCATCTGTTGGGTCCATGACAGCATCTCTTTCTCAGATTGTCCCATGCCAGGTTCTTATTGTTGAATAGTAACCAAGCGAAGAATATCATCCTTGGCGGGCAACCTGTCTTCCATAGTGCCGTTGGGAATATAGGAGCAGAACTCGGAACCTTTGAAACGATGAGCTCAGAATATATATCTTTGACACAGATAGGAGCAGAAACGTTGGACGTGTACCAAAATAAATGATCAGAAAGACCCTCGCGCATGATCCCACAAGCCTGTAAGGACGAAGTGACCTGTTCCCAGACAGAAAAGAGAGGGGCCAGTAGACCGATTTGTTCAGCAGATTTCCATATGGGGGAAAGACCCGACCAATCCAGAATGATTTTATCCCAAGTGAAGATACCAAGGCGTTGCAAGGCGGATATAACATCATCACAAAGAAAGAAGCATTGTTTGCTAGCAATGTGGTCTATATCAATGAGGACACGATTGCCAGTGTGCAAATGCCATCTCAGCTTGGACAGGAAGAGCTTCTCGACAGTGTTAAAGCTGAGCCAGATGGCAGAACCTCTTCGAATACCAATAGTGCCTCTCCGATACTAGTATTCCAATCCCTTTCCCTTCAGATATTTTTAATCCACTATAATTTGAAATTCCCTAAAGAGGATTTTCAAAATTCTTCCCCTGATCATATGTTAAGGGTGATTGGGGGGTTTGGCTGACTAAGATGTAAACCCTACTGATACATTTAACTTAGCTTTAGTGATTGATACATTTAACTTAGCTTTAGTAATTTATAAGGAAAAGAATATGTTTTCCCAGCATCATAACTCAGAAAATAATTGATCAAACCAAGCCCGGGGTTACTTAACCCAACTGTATGTTAGTCAAATTGTTAATTTAGAAGACTACTATTTAAATCTCTAGTTTGGGTCAAAATCTAGTGTAAAAAATTTATCCAAGTTCAACCATTTGATGTTTAACTTGTAGTTATTACTAATAATTTCACCTGCCACAGTAACAAATGCAATTGTAATATGTCATTACATTATATTAATTACCCGCTTTTGACGGAAGATCATTTAAGGTTCATACTGGTTGGTATGAGCTGGAGAATTAGGTTTATGATAGAAGTGTTGTACATCAAAAACATGTAATAGAGTCACGGCCAAGAAACCTAACCTCTACACAAGTCCTCTCCACGGTCCATAATTATTATACTAATCTATTTTGAAATTGTACCTCTCTTCCTGAGAAGACTCCACTGACATAGTACAACATCATCATTGCTTGGTTTCAATGTCATGCCCATTAGAAGATAAAATCATAGAGTGAGGTCAGAAGAGTACACATGAAAAAACCATACATCAGAGAGTGAGTTGTTAAAAGTGCTATAATGCAGTAGAATACATAAAGAAAAAAGCTTACAAAAGAAAAAGTTCAGGGATTAGATATAATATTTGTGATTAAATATGTACTTTTTCTGGAGTCAAGGTTATTTATTTAGAAAAATAAAATTTATTTTACAGTTTAATATATTGTGGATGTATAAGTTTATATTTTCAATAACATGATAAAGTAATATAAATTAATTTATAATATAGCATTTTTACTTTTAAAATTTAATATAAATGAAATAGGTAAACATTATATGTAAATTAAAATGAACAATCATTAAATATTAAGATATCTAATTATTATTAAAAAAATAAAATTTAGATTTTAATAATATTTTTAAATTTTTATATAACACAATAAATTTATAATTGGAAAAAATCTAAGTTAATGTTAATTATCATGTTAGGTGACTATTAGTTTAGATAATTGGTTTTCTTAAAATAGAGGATTAACTCTTTTTAATTTCGAGTGAAGTATTTTTTATAAATATATATATAGTTTAAAAGGGTTTAATGATTAATAACAAGTGCTTCTTTGTAAGAGATCACAAGTTCACATACATAGGGGAGTAGAGTATAAAACACTTAGACTTTAGCAATCAATTCAAATTCAAAGGGGAGTAGAGTATGTACACCACCATAGACTTTAGCAATTCAATTATTGCCCGGAGACAGGTCCCTTGTCCCACAAACAAGGGGGTCTCATACAACATTTTGGTGTATGTGTTCAAGAGGGGACAAGTGGGAAGGTGCATGGCCACTGCCCACCAAGAATAAGCAAGGGTGGATGTGGCACAACCCCTCCCCCATGATGCATAATTGAAGTCTTATTAGTAAATGGACACCACTCACCAAGTATAAACAAGGGTGGATGTGGCACAACCCCTCCCCCATGACCAATAATTGAAGTCTTACTAGTACAAAGGCACTCCCTTTGGCACACCCATTCATGAATTCAAGCAATCAAAATAGTAGAAGGAGTTTAATGCTAAAACAAATGACCATCAGTTCAAAGAGTGATCCCACTAGTCGTCATTTATAGGCCCCACACTTTGGGGTTATTACTAGGTTGGTTCATTATGCGTATTAGTCATCAGATGTAGCGAAGGAAGCTTGGTTGAATACCAGGTGATTCTACACAAGGCAAAGAGTAAATTATGATCTAGGGTTCAATATGGCCAGTAACCAAGGCAACTCATGCAATCAATAGTCATTAGAACAAGGTGGTAAGTTTTTTGTTCAAATCCCCTCCCATGTCTTTGCAATGGTGATTTTCTATTGTTTCCTTCTAGAGCAAGGGTGCTCTTTGGTTTTCAATTGGTTCTCCCTAATGCTGTCCCCTTTCCTCTGTGGTCTTGTTTTTCCTTTCTTTTCCCTTGTCATTCTCTAGAGTTTTATTTTATTTGCTCTCTCCTCTCCTCTCATCCCTCCTCCAGTCACTAGGAGTTTCCCTTAGTTGTAGCTACAGCATAGAGAATCCTACTTCCCCTTTCACCTAACCCCTCTCTCCTAGCATTCACAATCCACGACTCTACCTTCTCTATTTAGGCCACTTTGATATGAATCTTACCTAAGGCTTTGTTATGTCTCTCTTGGTGTTTGACTTTGGCCACACCTCACACTTTCTAGTTTTTGATCTTAGTATTTCTTTGAGGAACTTGAAGCCTTGACAGCACGCCAAAAAGCCATGAGGCTCTGCATATTACAAAGAAATGGGGAACACTCATGCTATTAGAGGTTGGAGTCCTCAACCAAGCTATTTAGTTCCTACACGCCACAATTGATTCAAGAGGAAATTACCAATGTTAAATAGGGGATCACTAGGGAATGTAGATGCCTATCAAATGTGGAAATAACTAGTGAGATAAAAGAATAGGTTTTGGATATAGGACACACACAAGGCATTTTCAACCAATATATGGACATCATATACATATAATGGTACATGAAAATGCTACTAGGACAAGTCTTATTGGATCGTAACAAGGCATGAGACGAAATCGTGTTGATGATCGATGAAATTCAACTCATGGTACATGGACTAGACTACCAAGGAGAAAAAAAGAACCTATTATTGTTGAGGAATCAAACTCCCCCAAGATTGATTAATGATTTATGCTTATATTTTTCCATTTATTTTTCCTATTAGTTTCATAGTTATTAGTCCATAGTGACTCTAACAGGCCATAAACCTCGTGAAATACGTTGTGTAATTTTGAACTTTCAAAATAATTACAATTTTTAGGTGATCACAAAAATTTAATTTTGCCATTAACTTAATTCCTTACTAGCATACCAAAGAAAATCAATATTTAAAAAATAAAATCATTTAACTTTAAAAATTGTTTTAAAACCATTTTTCAAAACCATCAAGGAAATGACTGGAAATGACTCTAGATGAAGCATAATTTAAGATTATTTTTAGTATTGAGAAAACTTCTTCTAACCTATCCATTTTATTAGAAGGAAGTTCAAGGTTATTATCAATATATTTTGAGGTTCGAAAAGAAATATAGATTGAGGATTTAAACAAAATAGAGATGTTAGTATAAATTAATGTTTAATATTTTGTTTTCAATTATATATATAATTATAATTATAATTATTAAAAAATATATATTTTTAATTTTTAATATATTTATTTTTAAAATCAACAAAATAATAAATATGATTTTTCAAAATGTTACAGGGGAATAATATTATACAATTTATTAAAATGTTGCAAATTAAGTTTATATATATATATATATATTATATATATTTTTTGAATTACAATTATTATTTATTATTATTTTAGATGTCTACAAACAATGTAGATTATGAGCTCACCCTTAAAATAACAAAATAATAAGGTAATATTCAAAATGTTGCATAATGACTATATTGTTTTGTTTTTGAAAAAGTAAAAATTACAAAATGTTTTTTTGGTAGTAAAATGTGTTTGTTAGAGAAAGTACAATCTACATACCAAAACTTCAACCAATTGTACTATATATCTTTTGGCCAAACTTTTATTCTAATGTACTATGATATCTTTAAGAGTATGGTGAATTCATATTGTCTAATAACATATTCAATTGCATTTTCAAAGTTAAAAGTGGTTCCCACTATTTTCATTATGTGGCATTCCACTTTGTCTAACTCTGACAAAATTATGTAAGATATGCCCTAACAAATTCAATAAATATGTTAGAATTTTAAAATTGTTAGACTCTGAGTCCTTAGAATGTCACAAAGTCCAAAAAATACCTACTTATGAGTTGTAATATTTATCTATTGATAAGGTGAGGTCATGATCCACTAATGTGTAGTAAGCGAGATCTAGGTCTAGAAGTGATCAAATCCATGTATTATAGATTGATACCATGAGATCAATACAATGAATAGAAGATGGCTTAAAGCATTTTCAATCGTTTCTGATTATGCTTGTTTGTGCTCTCATTGTTAACAAAAACATCAGATGTTCGTATGGTTAAAAGTGAGACTTACAATAGTAGCTATCAAAATATTTTACAATTTCTGAAGATAGATGCGCCTTTTATTATTTGTGAAAGTAATTCTTTCAATTTTAGTTTCAAGAAATATCAAATATTTGATTATTTTACTTAATGGTTAGACATACTCTCTTGTATGAACGTGAGGTCTAGATAACATACCTTGGGGAAGTAGACAAAAATAGGATAAAGAGAGTGCTTTGTTGGAATTATGGTGTTCATGTGTGCAGCTAGTTGATGTTGGCATTGATGTCAACCCTATGTAGCCTAGTTGATGTGTTGATGCCATTCATTATAGCATGGTTTCAGCTAGTTGAGTTGGCATTAAGATGATTGTGTTGCCATTGATGTCAACTGTATGTTGTCAACCTTGATGATTTAGCTTGTTGGTTGTATGGTGTTCATGGATGGAGTTGCCACAGTTGATGAGTTGGTATACTAGGTTTTCATCTAGGTATTCATGCTTATGCTCATGAGGATGACTTGTTGCAGCAGTGTGTTGGCTTGATGATCATGTTGCAGAGATGCTTCAGCAGTGTACACATGTGTTGCAACTTGTGCAGATGTTTGTTGGAGAGTGGAGGACTTGTTGACATTCTTGCCAACCTTGTTTATTGGCCCTTTAGGTCAATTTGGTAGTGGCACTTAGGAGACAAGTTTACTATATTCACTTTTAAAATGAACAAAATAATAAATATGATTTTCAAAATGTTACAAGTGAACAACATTATACCATATATAAATGTAATTATCAAAATGTTGCAAATTAACTATTACATTTTTCATTTTATAGATATATATATATATATATATATATATATAATATATATATATAATATATATATATATATATAATATATATATATATATATATAATATATATATCTTATTAGTCAATTGCATATTTTTATTTATTATTACTTTAGATGTCTCCAAACAATGTAGATTATGAACTGACTCTTAAAATGACAAAATAATAATGTGATATTCAAAATGTTGCAACTGAGCACTATTACAAAATATATAAACGTGATTATCAAAATGTTGTAGATTCACTATATTGTTTTGTTTTATGAACGAGGAAAAATTACAAAATGTGTTTTTGTTTTTTGTTTTTTCTCTCTAGTAAAATGTGCTTGGTAGAGAAAGAATATACTTACCAAAACATCTACCAATTGTACTATATATCTTTTGGCCAAACTTATATCCAAATGTACTATGATATATTTAAGAGCATGGTGAGTTCACATTGTCTAATAACATATTCAATTGCATTTTCAAGTTAAAAGTGGTTCCCACTATTTTCATTATGTGGTATTCCACTTTGCCTAACTAAATTATGTAATATGTGCCCTAACAAATTCAATAAATATGCTATAATTTTAAAATTGTTAGATTGAGTCCCTAGACTCTCACAAAGTCCAAAAAATACCTACTTATGAGTTGTAATCTTTCTCTATTGATAAGGTGAGGTCATGATCCACTAATGTGTGGTCAGTGAGATCTAGGTATAGAAGTGATCAAATCCATGTATTATTTTGTAATATGTGCCCTAACAAATTCAATAAATATGTTATAATTTTAAATTGTTAGACTGAGTCCCTAGACTGTCACAAAGTCCAAAAAATACCTACTTATGAGTTGTAATATTTATCTATTGATAAGGTGAGGTCATGATCCACTAATGTGTGGTTAGTGAGATCTAGGTCTAGAAGTGATCAAATCCATGTATTATTATGTAATATGTGCCCTAACAAATTCAATATATATGTTATAATTTTAAAATTGTTAGGCTGAGTCCCTAGAATGTCACAAAGTCCAAAAAATACCTACTTATGAGTTGTAATCTTTATCTATTGATAAGGTGAGGTCATGATCCACTAATGTGTGGTCAATGAGATCTAGGTCTAGAAGTGATCAAATCCATGTATTATAGATTGATACCATGAGATCGATACAATGAATAATATTTTACATCATTTATTATCATGCTTGTTTGTGCTTTCATTGTTAACCAAAAAAATTAGATGTTAGTGTGGTTGAAAGTGAGACTTACAATGGTAGCTATCAAAATATTTTACCATTTTTTAAGATATATGTGGCTTTTACTATTTGTGAAAGTAATTCTTTCAATTATAGTTTCAAGACATATCAAATATTTCATTATTTTAATTATTGGTTAGACATACTCTCTTGTATGAATGTGAGGTCTAGATAACATACCTTGGAGAAGTAAACAAAAATAGGATAGAGAGAGTGATTTGTTGGCATTATGGTGTTCATGTGTGCATATAGCTAATGTTGGCATTGGTTCATGATGGCAGCTAGCTCATGTTGGCATTGATGTCAACCCCATTTAGCCTAGGTAATGTGTTGATGCCATTCATTATAGCATGGTTGCAGCTAGTTGAGTTGGCATTGGGATGATTGTGTTGGCGATGATGTCAACTGTATGAACCTTGATGATTTAGCTTGTTGTTTGTATGGTTTTCATGGATGGAGTTGCCACAGTTGATGAGTTGGAATACTAGGTCTTCATCTAGATCTTCATGCTTATGCTCGTGAGGATGACTTGTTGCAGCAGTGCGTTGGCTTGATGATGATGTTGCAAAGATGCTTCAGTAGTGTATACATGTGGTGGAGCTTGTGCAAATTTTTGTCGGCGAGTGGAGGACTTGTTGACATTCTTTCCAACCTTGTTTGTTGGCCCTTTAGGTAAATTTGGTAATGGCACTTAGGAGACAAGTTTGATCCATTTGCAAAGGTGTCAAAGGACTTGGAAAAGGTTTTGAGGTGATTTCAGATGCTAGAGAAGATGTCCAAATAGTTGGCAGAGTTTATGAACTGAAGGTCTATTTATTTTCCTTATGCTCTGCCCTAGTCACTCCCATGTAGGCTTATGCATGCGGCTAAAAGGATCCAGACACTAGTAAAAAGGCTTATCCATGTGACTGCAGTCAATATCAGACAGTGTTATGTTTGCGATTGTGGCCTAAAGTGAGTTTTTCTCTCCACTCACGCAAATCGAATGAAATTGGAATGGAAATTCCCAAAGACTTCTAGATTAAGTTGTAATGGTTGGGAATGGTTTGAAAAGGTCCTCCAATTATGTGAACACATTTAGTGCACAAGTAGTGGTGTTAGTGGATTTATTTTGTCAGATGTGTGCACTCTTTATGCCATGCCTAAGGTGAATTTCGCCCAACACATTTTATATAATTCACTTTGGAGTTGAGTGATGGTTGATAGTGTGTGTATGTGAGGAAGAGAAGGTTGCATAGTGTGAGTATGCTTCAAAATCAGTTGAGAGCATATATGCTTTAGTATATCAATGTTAATGGTAGCGGAATGAAAAAATCTACTTGCCGAAGAATAATATTGATTTAGATCTTCAGCTTTCATATCAAAGACACATAGAGTTGTAGCAGAGTGTTGGTATTGATGGAGAGCTTGGAATATATCCAAGTTTATGACTTTCACATTTGTTTTGCAGGTTATGCTAGTGCATTTGGCACATAGCCATTGTGTTGTATGATGTTAATTGTATTATGTAGAAATTATAATTTGGAGTGAGGGTTTGATGTTGTGGTTGAATGTGAAGATTGTTTTAGCTGTTGGTGATTATGTTATTCATATTTGATGGTTGTATTGTGACCACTATTTTGATAGAGTAGAGAGCATATTTGTGGTGTTATTTTGATTTGATGATATTTTCTTGCTGCTGAAGATCATATTGTAGAGTTGAATCAAGTTGACCAAATTGTCTTGCAATCTAGTGTGAAAATATACGAAATGAGGTACACATAGAGTAGAGGAGCAGTGACTTCATGGGTGTGGAGCAGTGATTGCAAATTTTCGGTGAAAATAGCAGTTTCTCAATCCAATGGTAGTTGGATAGTCAAAATGGAGTTGGGTGAGGATCGTTGATCATGGTGGCCTTCAACAGATGGTAGTCTGTAGATCTATGTGAGAACATAGTCTTCCAAGTTGATCAGTAGAATTGAGTCTCCTGGTTGATGGGAGTTAGCTGATTGTATATGAGGCCGAGTCTCCTAGCTGATGGGAGTCAACAATCTATCTAAAAGACACATTTTTATTAATAGAAGATTCAAAGCAGCGGAACAATAACAAGGGTGGTTTTTGGTTTGGTGAAGGGTTTTACACTAGATGTCTTGTGTCTCTTGTGTGATGGTTTTTTATGGTTGTGTTTGATGGTTTTGTTGCTCTCATGGTTGTTTGATTTAGCTACATACATTGTTGCAATCATTTGATGATATAATATGTTGCTGGTTATATGCATGATTCAGTAAATGAAGTTTTAATTGGTAAAATTGTTAAGAAGATCACACTATTGATTAAAATCCTCCCACCTCCCAGTAGTGCTAAAATGTTTTCAACATGCTTGTCACAATATTATCTAAACATCTTCATGCCAATAGATCAATCCTTCATTTTAGTATTCTTCCATAATTTGGCACAAAGTCATTAATCACTTTAGTGATATTTCTTGTGATAACAATGATATGGCTCAAAATGATGGGAAACTCACATAGTAGCATTCTTAGATATCCATATCTTGTGCTCAAATCCTTTTAATGCTTCTTATATTTTCAATATAAGGGTATTTGTATTGATATTTATAAAGGTTGTCTCTAATTTACATGGCCTAAGCCCAAAGAGTCACTTTCTCCCAAACACCAACACTATTTAGACGTATATGTCCAATGTAGTGATGGGACTATCCACCTTTGAGGTATACAAAAACTCTAGCTACCTTGCAACTTGAAGATCCCTCTTTCCAGGCTTTGGGTTTGCTCCCACCAACTTTGCCTTGATAGAGATCATCGTATTCCTCAAGTGCATCATATTTGCTAGCTTTTCTCCTTAGATCTTGAGATTGAGGACCATTTTGTATTTAGTTGTGCTCCCTAACTTGAACTCAATGGATGGTTCTTTTGTCTCTTTAGAGATTCACTTGGTTTTTTCCATACGCTCATGGCTTTTGAGTAATAAGATGCTTATGCCTCTTTCTCCAAGAGATATTCGACCTTCATCCATAGCTTACAAGAATCCAATTCCCTAAATGAACATATAGTGAGTTTGTTACTGATTTCTTCCAATATTATTACACTCATTAGAAAATGTGTTGGCTTGATGGGGCCTGACCTAGGGTCAAATTTATCTGCGCCAACCAACAAAACCCTAAACTATTGGCCCTTTCAGCAACAACTCGTGTTACGCAGCCTATAGTCTCACCTGAAGTAGTATTGGGGAATGATAGAACCAGGTTTCTACATCCAGAGGCCTGTGTGATAGGTTCCTTCCGCTCCTAGGGCTTATTTTCTATTATCGCAATCTCTAACCTTTCCGAGATAGATAATTGCAGTAATTCACTTAAACGGTATCTATACCTTCGTGAAGGTCATGAAATATTCATAACATGTATAAATTATATTTATCTATCACTTTCGTACAGAAGATAAGCATTTATTCATATAAATTGTGATACAAAGCAAAAATACATAAACTTGTAGAAGTAAGAAATAATACACAGATGCATAAATATTGGGTCAAAACAATCTTTATTAGATGTAATTTTTCAAATACAGACTCTTTTTCCCTGCACACTCAGCTGCAGGGGGCCATGCACTCAACCTGCGGACTTACCAAGGTCTCCACGCACTCAACTGCAGGAGCCTTCCCCTTTGCCTAAGTACAAGAAACAAACCTTTCCTACCTTAGCTTACTTTCCCTTAAAAAAATTTATATCAATGAGTTACCTTCTAGACTCACTATGAATCTTCTATTTATAGCCCTTGATTTTAAAATACCATGGTCTGCGGACCATGGGTGGGTCTCAAAATCTTCCTATCACTTACCCACCAAAGGGACTAAATCCCCTTTGACTCTTACTATATTTGTGCTCCACTTCCATAAATCGTGAAGAATTTACCTCTTTACAAAAAGAACTTCCAATATTTACCCCAAGGACCCTATCCCAACAAGCCCCTAACACAATTTGGTGACTCGTCCTCGAATCACTCAACCGACACTTCAATTTTGTCTTGGAGTTTGCGTAACTCCATCTTCAGAACTTGCAGATCAGTTGTTCCCTGCATTGCTGCTTGCTGCACTTCCTCGACTAGCTTCTTTGTAGTGGGGCCTTCCATTGTGAGGCCCATTGTCCTTTATGTCTGCTGGATCCCTTTAGCTTGTTTTGCACTGACAGAGTGAGCTGGTTGGCTTCCTCTGTCCACGACTATGTTTTGGGCCTAAGAATGGCCTCTTTTCGGCGCAGGTCTTCAATTTCAATGTGTAGCTGCTTTCCTTCCTTTAACCGCGTGAACCTCTATACTGGCACCAAAGTGCGCACAGTCGACCTTATCTCATCAAAATGCTACTGTTTTTCACTAGTGTTAGTACCAATATTCTGCAAAGTGGGGTCCTCCTGCAAAGATGTCCAAAGCTCCATGGCCTGCTCAAATAATTATGTGCAGTCCTTGACTGTTGCATCAAATTTGGCCATTCCTTCCTTGATGGTTGCTCCGCATTTCTCCCGCACCTCTGGCGGAGTCGTTGGTTGCAACTCTAAAATTTGTAACTGTATCTCAAATTAGACTCGGTCGATTTTCTCTTTTGACTCCCTGACCACTACAACCATCTTTTGTATCTTTTCTGCTGATTTTCCATTTGCTGCAATGTTGATCTCGGACAACGCATTACATGCCTATGTAATCGCTACTTCCAAGTGCTGGTTGCACGTGGCTATTTCTTCATTCTCCTTTAGTGCCTGTACCTTTTCTTCAAATATCTGTTGGTTATTAGTCTTAACTTCACTAATGACCAGCAGCGCGCGCTGCTCCCTAACCCTTAGTTCATCCAAGATGCCTTGGTGCAATTCATGTAGAGTTTGGATAGGGAGGGTCGCGTGATTCACACCCAGATCCTTGATCTGTGAAAGTTGGGCATTGGCTTCTTCTGATTAAGCGTGCAGAGCCCCGTTCGACGACTGAATCAGTCAGAGATCCAAAGTCTGATTTGTGTCTAGGACTATTTCACTTGCTTGCTGCAGGCTCACCTAAATCTCGCTCGCCTGGCCTGTGCTCACTTGGAGTCGCCCTCTCTGGACCTGTAAGTCGCGTAGATCCTCCTGCACATTTCCCAATGCCTTCTAGTATTTCTTCTCAAAATGGGTCCATAGATATGTTGTCATATCCCAGACCTTGTCTCCAATCTCGTCTAAGGCCCCCTCAGTGAGGACTAACGGATCCAAATTGGAGAATCTTGTGGACTTCTGCTTCTTTCATGGTCCCAAGGTTGTCTGCTTCGGTCTTTTCTTGACCAAAAATGGGGTTCCCTACTCTACGCCCCCGCCTCCTTCTACCTTTTACCCTTCCTAGTCTTGGGTGTGTTGAGAATCAGACTCTTCAACCTCTAGGGTAGTTTCTTTGTCCACTCGCTCCTTTTCAACAACTTCCTTCTGCTGTGTAGCATTCTCCTGAGATGCAACCTACTCTGCCTCTTTCTGTTTTGCTGCTACTGAGGTCTACACGGTGATACCTTCTACTACCTTTCTCATTCCCATGCCTGGATCTGATGGGACCAACCAGTCCCCTGGCCATTTTCCAACGATCTCTTATACATCTTCCTTACCAACAAGGTAAGACAACTTGTACCATACCTTCTTCGAATCCCGTCGTGCACAAATAGATACATTGTGGAAATCCAGTTTGAACTCCACGTAGGGCTCAAGTTGCTCGTATAAGGTAGGTGAAAACCTCAACCTTTGGTTGATCACTGTGCGCAGATCCATCTCCATAAGCACCCAAAACATCTTGGTCTCTATAACGCGCGCTGCATCTTTGGTTTCCTAGAGCGAAGCAAACTTTGCTGCCTCCATAAGGTCTAGGTCTTGAGGAGGAAATTGACTATCCTCCAGCATCCTCCATGCTACCAAGGCTAAAAATAATAATAACCAGGCATAATGGAATTCCTTTCCCTCATCCTGGGCCTTGCGACAGTTCGCCAAAAATTCCTTGCACAAGTATTGAGCCCAGTTGTACTGGACTGCTTTGGCACATTGCGCATCTAAGGAAATTACTAGCGCCAGAACCTTGTCCGCTCGGCACTTTCACATGATCTTGCATGCCAAAATATGCGTGGTGAACTGTACTGCTTTGTCTGATATGGATTGGATGGAATATCTACATGACTTCTTAACCAGCTCGAACTCGCTCTTCATCTGAACCACGAGTTTCTTCTCCTTTGTTTTGCCTCCAAAAGATTCTGCTAGATCCACACCTTGATAGGGAAGCAAGGTGATCTAGTAGATCAACATGTCAGTGATAGGGATGGATTCTCCCATCCAGAGACACCCATCATGCACCAGGGTGAGTAATTGTCGAACGCCTGTAATGTTAATGTTCGTCCAACTAAAGTACGACACCCAGAGCATGTTTAGAAGGCCCGCTTTCTCAACTCTTGTGACCCACTTCATCGGTTCTAAGTGTGCAACCCCAGTTTCCTCATAGTATATTTTGGCCAAATATTTGTTCTACACAAGTCGAGGGAACTTCTCATGATTTTCCAAGTCCCAGTCCTCCAGCTTAAGCGGTGGAATGCGGCCCAACAATGCACCCTCAAACACCACCTTCTATGGAAATAGTGGCGTAGAGACCATGAATTTGGTAGTGTCTGGGTTTTTAGGCACCTTGGCTTTTCCCTTACACGTTGGGATGTAATTTGGGAGCCAAGTCATAGGCTCATCCTCTTTGGCATCGATCTCCTTGATGCCTTAGTGAAGTTAATCTTCATCTATGTCAAGGGGCTCATGCGCTGCTTCATTTTTTCCATTTTCCCCTTCTGTTGGATCTCTGTGGGAATTTTTAGCAGTGATTGCCTCACCAAAACATGTTGCGGATTTTTTTGCTTTTTATGAGCTGTAGAGGGCTTAGGTCTAGGAGACTTAGGCACAGTAGTCGGAACTCTCGTAAGATCAAAGGGCAGTGCTTCAGCAGAGGGTGTGGCTTTAGAGGGCGCTGCTTTTGTTTTGGGGGGAGTTGCAGTGGTTCTAGCCAGAAAACGGTCACGGAGAAACTCAGGTACGTTGGCCAACCCTAGTCATGGAAAGAGCTCTTCCCAATCTCGGTCGGACATATAGTTCAACTCTTGGTGCAACACAAGGTAGAAAAACTTAAAATCAATTCTTAGGATGCAAAGTGTTCTAATGCGGAACGACATGCTATATTTTTAGGTGAGTTTGAATTTGAATCCAATCGTTCCCTCCAAATTTCTATCATTAATGCATCTTTGGCGGTAGATTTCCTAAGATTTGCCCCATAAATGCGCACTCCCCACTCCTCCTAACAAAAATTTAGCCATACAATCGTCTACAGTGCACCCAACGGCTATGTTTTGACCCAGCTACGCAGCACCAACCTCCATGGTGCAACCATCTTGGCATAGCTCCCCTTGGAGCCCTTATTTCTTCCATCGCCCAACCCTCTTACTCCGTCTTTCCAACTTTAGGGCAGTGCAGTTTATAGTCCCTCACTTCCTTGCAGCTGCCTGGAGTACTAAGACTATCCCACTATCATATAGTAATTGTGTAGGGGAGGGATCACCCTTGTACAAATTCAATCGACTACCATTGACTCTTCCTGGAAACAATTCTCTAGTCAGATTTTTACGCTGAATTGCGCCACCATCTGTAATTTCCTTGATCAGATATTGTCCAAGCCAATGCAGTTGAAACTTTCTAGGAAATTTTGTAAACTTGTTGTCATATAATAAGACCAAGTCATTAACTTGGAAGGTGCGCTTCTTTATGTGTCAATCGTGCCATGCCTTTTCATGCTCCTTTTGCACCTGTTGGTGAAATCCTGCCAAGAACCGATCCTCTTCCAACTCCATCAGCTGTGTGAGGTGCTCCTCCATGGTCTCGCAATTAGCCATATCAGTTAGCGTTGCAATTGACAAAATCAACACAATATATTCCATGGGCATCATAACCTCTTTCCCATAGACCAACCGAAAGGGGGTTTTTCCTTTCAACTTCTTACAAGTAGTTCTATATTCCCATAGGACTGTTGGTATGCGTACATCCTAGTCACTTCGCTTCACGTTGCAAAAGTTTGTTAGAGTGCTCTCCAGAATTTTGTTGAAGGCTTCAACCATAACATTAGCTTGAGGATGATAGGGCGTACTTTTTTATGATAGACCTGGAATTCTTCAAGCATTGCAACAATTGTTTCGTTTAAAAGTGCATACCCCTATCGCTCATTAATATCTTAGGACATCCAAATTGGGACAAGATATACTCAAAGATAAACTTCACAGAGGTAACTATGCTATAGTCCTTTACCGGCTGTGCTTCCACCCATCGCGTCAAGTATTCAGTTGATGTAATAATATATTGCACTCTAGTTTCTTTTCCTGGTGGCTGGATCGGACCCACAAAATCAATCTCCTACTTATCAAATTCCTGCAAAGTTATCTATGGATTTAAGGGCAACTCGTCCCTCTGCGATGGTTTCCCCATCCTTTGGCAAGCATCGCATGCCCTACAATACTCTTTTGAATCTTTATGCACCGTTGGCCACCAAAGTCCTGTGTGAAAGATCTTCTACACGGTCGCTCTTCCTGCATAGTGGCCTCCTGCTACTCCTCCATGTGCTTCTACGAGGATGCCTGGTCGTTCAAATTCTAGGACATATTAGCACAGTATCTCATCGCAACCCATTTTATATAGGTGTCCAACATAGAAAAATTAGCTGCGTAAACCACCAACTCCTTCTTCTGCTATGTAGAATATCCTTCTAGAGCTGTGCCAGTTGTTAAAAACTAGATTGTATCATCAAAACGATAATCTGTGACATGAACAACAAAGAGTTGCACATCAAGTAACCCTTCTTCCAAACTAGTAGGCTCATCACCTGTCTCAATTCGGAAGAGATGATTAGGACCAACATTTAATCGTTTGGGTTTCACAATTACCTCAAAATCATACTCCTGAAAGAGCAACAACCATCTGCAGATCTTCCCCCCCAACACAGGCTTATTGAGCAGGTATTTTAGAGTAGAGTGATCTGTATACATCTTAAAGTGCGCACCTAATAGATAGTGCCGAAATTTCTGTTGCACATACACCATAGCCAGTCCCTCAAACATTTTAGCTGAGTATTCCTTCTCCACCTTAGACAACTTCCTACTCGCAAACGCCATAGGATGATCAATACCGCCTTCACTTGGTTGAGTCAACACCACACCTAGAGCAATACAAGAAGCATCCACATGCACATGAAACTCCTTTTTCCAATCGGGGAATACCAGAATGGGTGCGGTGACCATTTTGTTCTTTAGAATATCTAAATTGTTCTGACACTCTTCATCCCAATAGAATGTGACATCTTTCTTCAATAGTTTCTCCACTGGCGCAGTGATTTGCGCATAGCCATTAATAAATTTTATATAATATCCCGTATGGCCCAGTGTTGCACGCAATTGTTTTACTTTCTTCGGGGCCTCCAAATTAACAATAATTGTTATCTTTGTAGGATCTACGATCAATCCTTGCTTGCAAACCACATGACCCAACAATATTCCCTAAGGAACATAGAAGATGCATTTTTTCAAATTCAGGGCGATCTGATGTTTGCGTCAAGTGTCCAACATAAGGCACAAACTTGCAACATGGCGCTTTACCAACCCAAATGTAGTGCAATCATCAAAGTATACTTCTAATAATTTGTGGACAACTTCCTTAAAAGCTGCAACTACTACCCATGAGAAGATCGCAGGTGCATTCTTCAATCCAAATGGCATTACTGTATATTGAAAACATCCCCATTCCGTTGCGAAGGTGGTCTTGCTACAATCCTCCAGTGTGATCTTGATCTGATGGTTCCCCGAGAACCCATCAGTGAATGAGTAAGCTTCTTACCCTCCAACATTCTCCAGGACTTCATCTGTAAATGGTGTTGGAAATGGGTCATGAACACACGCATCATTGAGCTTCCTTAGATCTACGCATATCCAGATTTCCTCATGTTTCGTTTTCTCCTGAACTACCATAGGACTTACCCATCCTGATTCCTCCATTCGCTCAATGATCCAAGCTTCGAGCATATTTTCCAACTCTTTTCACACCTTTTCCTTATATTTGGGATTAAAACGGTAGGGTTGTTGTTTTACATGCTTCACATCTAGCTTCAAAGTAATCTTCATCACACCCAAATCGCCTACTGTCCCTTTCAGATCCAAGAACTTGGTGGGAAACAAGTCATGGTATTCACACAGTAGTTCCGTGACCTTATCAACTGTATCCTCATCCCAATAGTCACCTATTTTTGCAAATTCGGTTGCTCATCCAATCCAATGCTTACTTGTCTAGTCTTCAAAGGTTCTGTTATGTCAGGGATTGCTGTTTTGGGTCCTTCAACTTCATGTTGTCCCTTAGATTCCAGAATAG
This sequence comes from Pinus taeda, assembly GCA_000404065.3. Taxonomy (NCBI): domain Eukaryota; kingdom Viridiplantae; phylum Streptophyta; class Pinopsida; order Pinales; family Pinaceae; genus Pinus; species Pinus taeda. The sequence continues at coordinate 26,041 of APFE030859152.1, forward strand.
TGATATTCCTAGGGTCATCTTCTTCTTCTTCTGCGGTTACATTATAGCATTCCAGTGCATGGCGCAATTGCGTATTCCAGTCTAGTTTAACCTATTCTATCAGGTCCTCAGGCATTAAATATCACAACCTTAATATCTTGGAGTGCTTCATCAATACATTCAAAGCCATCCTCAAAGTTGAAGGTTAACATGAAACTTTCCTTAAGGATATCCCACTCAGCTGTTCCATGGCATAGCTTTGTTTCCAAGTACCAGTTCATCAGAATGGTATCCAAAGTGTGAAAAAAGATGTGCACCCATTCAGGCTGAGGACTCTCTACCCATGCTTTAGTCCACCACACCAAATGCTCACGTGTATCGTCTTTTCTAGTGTGTTTTTCTGTCATATGGGTATTGGCGTACCCGAACCTCAGCTTAATCATTCACCTATATTCTTTCCAATCTTCTAAGTTGTCCTTATGAGTGCCCCACCAATGGGCAGGCATAGCGCGCAACGCTAGGTCTAGTGCTTAGAATCAATGTTCTTCTGGAACATCCCTTTCAAAATTATCAAAAAACAAATTAATATCATCTAAACCATCATAATAAGGTAGATTTCTTACCTCCGTGGAAATGTAGCGGAGCTATTTGGTCAACATGTTGCAGTGCAACGAGGAGACTTCATGTAATCTATTCTTCCAATTCTTAAGCTCTTCGTCAGAATCTGAGGTGCAGAAGCCATCTCTATCCCATGTAATTTTTCCATTGCAGGCTGTAGGATTGGTCTAGTCCTCATCATGCGTAGTGATCTTATATATATGATCCAAATCATCCTCTTCTTCATAATCACGGACTGGTTCCGTGTATCGTGCACCTTTAGTTGGATCTAAGGGAACAATTACTCGGAGCTCTTTTCTTTCAAATATCATTCTTCGTTTCTTAAGGTTAATGACCGCATCCATGTCAAAGGCCCAATCAATGCCTAATATCGCAGAGTAAGGATTACTATCATCCACTATCTCGATCACTTCAAAATTGGCCAAGGTGCTTGCTCCTTCAATATCCACCGTAACCCCATACAAGCACCCCATAGGAATGATTTTCTGCTAATTGGCCATGCGAAGCTGGATAGGAGACCACTACAACGTAGATCTCTCCATTCTTTCCCATGTTTTTTTTGGTAGCACATTCACATCAGATCCTAGATCGAGAATTACTTGCTCCATTTCATACTCTCTGATTTGCGTTGTTAGCCTTATTTCACGACCTGCTCATTTCTTGCTTTTTCCAACTTTGGGTACAACGCGTTGTTCCATAGGAGGCTTGATCTTAACTGTACAATTATTAATTAACTCTTGAAGCCTATCTACCACCTTTCTATCATATAACAACTTCATACAAGTCTTCAGAAAGGTAGCTAATAACGAAGGATCTATGTTCTGTGCTTCATTGTTTATGTCATATTTCTCTTGACTTCTTGAGGTAGAGGCCTCAGTGAAGCCCTTTTTGGCTTCCATAAAGGTTTCTCTAGCCCTATTTAGATCAAATCCAACTTCCTTCTCTGTAGCCTTGCGTATCCATCCTTCATTTTCCAGCTGCTTCCCCTTATCTTCTCCAGTGGCAATGCCACTTGTCGTTACTATATTAATGCTAGGTTCCTTTTTGCGAGGTTCCGCCCTCATCATCTAAATATTTTGCATCAGTGTTTTCATCTTCTTTTCCTGCATCTTGGCTATTAGTATCGGGAAATCTTCGATTACATGATCAAATTATCAACAATACTGGCAGGATTGATGCATTGGGTTTTGACAGTTGCACGCAAAATGACCTGCTTCTCCACAATTATAACAAATGATTTTTTTGTGACCCCTTCCAACCCCTTCTCCTCGTCCTCTTCCTCAGTCTTGGAATCCTCCGAGCATTGCACCCAGACCTTGATCTTGAGGTATATTTTCCATCTACATTCTATACATAGGGGTCCACCCCGTCATCCATTCATATCTTCGACAATTGCACTCATCATGCCCAACATATTTACCACAAGTGAAAAACAACTGCTACAGTGTTTTCACAATTTTGTAGGAGATGACAATTATCAGTCGCATGATTCCCAGCTATCTGATAGATAACAAACCATAAGCGTACTCCCATGCTCGATCCAACGATGTTTTCTAGTTTTAGAGGAACAAGACCTCTGCCAATGAGGTAGTTTTGATAAACAGGACAGTGGTCCTTGTCATGACCCTGGCCTTTACACTTCAGGCACCAAACTTCTGCGTGAACCTTAGGCTGAGCTTCCTTTCCTTTCTTCAGGCTCTGTTGTACCCCTATATTCATATCATGTACTGGTGAAGCTTCTAATCTCATGGAGATCTCCACTACTTCTACTTGTGTTTCCTATTCTCTACTGTGACAATTGTAATCTCAGATGCGGTAGGAGCGAAGAAATAGCACTCTTTATGTTGAGTATCTGTAATAGTCATATTAGCTTTTTGAATCAAACATTTTAATCTTTGATCAAAGTCCCACGCGGACTCATTTTCCCTCTGCTGAATCTCCTTGAGCTCTGTTACCGACTGAGCCTGAGATTTGGGCTTCTTGAATTCACTATTCAGCGCTTGCTGGGCTTCTAGCATAGTTGCGTTGGGCCTATCTGTGCAGAACTTAATGTACCAACTCAACGCTCTGTCCTGCAATGCTATGACTAGCTGCACTTTCTTCATATTCTCATCAGTGATTTACTATGCCATCCATACAACATCTGCGACAAACCAAAATTATCCGGGGTCTTCAAATCCCACACCCTTAAACACAGACATCTTTATTGTATTCACCATATTAAATGATGGACGTGGGGGTGGAGGTGGATGTGGAGGTGGAGGTGTAGGTGTGTGAGGTGGAGGTGGAGGTAGAGGTGGAGTGGATGGATGAGGCATCCCTATGATAACCTGACTTACAAGCTATAGCGTGCTTCACAGTGTTCTCATAATATTACCCTCTTCATCTCTATCAGAAGATCCTAACAACAGATTGTATTCAGAACCTGACTCTTTGTTCCTTCTTAATACTCTTCCACTTCGCGTAGTCCCAAACATCAATTTAAAGGCACAACCCGCTTTTCACACAATAGCATCTTAATCCAAGTCTTTAGAGATTTTAGGTACTTACCTCTTGGTCCTTTGAATAACACGTGCTCTGCTTCATTGTCGCTGATAGACTTATCAATTGTGAATTCAGTGATGAATCCTCCCAGAATACGATTGATCCATTGGTCGATGACCCGCACAATTTTATTTTCTGAAGCCTCCAATCACTTTACCAATTTAGGGGTCCATGCAATAGGGTCATCAAGCTTCCATGTACCCTAACTATCCACTAATTTGGACAGCCACTCATGAAATTCACAGGGAAAAGAGCAGAATAATATTTTGTGTTTGTCTGTATATAGGTATCTATTCAACCACTCTTCCTTTGACAAGCATAGATTTTTGTTCTCCTAAGGTGCAAAAGTGTGTAGCTTTTGATCGATCCACTTTTCAAGTTCTTTCTTAATGGGGAACCACTTATCACACATCCCTTTATCAAGATCCCAGTCCTGGCAACAAAACCGTTTGTTAGCTTGATGGGGCCTGACCCAGGTTCAAATTTATCTACGCCAACCAACAAAACCCTAAACTATTGGCCCTTTCGGAAACACCCCACGTAGCGTAGGCTACAGTCTCACCCGAAGCAGTATTGGGGGATGACAAAACAAGGTTTCTGCATCTAGAGGCCTCTGTGATAGGTTCCTGTAGCTCCTAGGGCTTATTTTCTATTATCGCGAACCCTAACCTTTCCGAGATAGATAATTGCAGTAATTCACTTAAACAATATATATACCTTCGTGAAGGTCATGCAATATTCATAATATGTATAAATTATATTGATCTATCAATTTTGCACAGAAGATAAGAATTTATTCATATAAATTGCGATACAAAGCAAAAGTATAGAAACTTGTAGGAGTAATAAATAATACACAGATGCACAAGTATTGGGTCAAAACAGTCTTTATTAGAAGTAATCGTTCAAATACAAACTCTTTTTCCCAACGAACTTAGCTGCAGGGGCCTATGCACTTATCCTGCGGACTTAGCAAGGTCTTTGCACACTCATATGTAGGAGCCTTCCCCTTTGCCTAAGTATAGGAAACAAACCTTTCTTGCCTTAGCTTACTTTCCCTTACAAAAATTTCTCTCAATGAGTTACCTTCTAGACTCGCTATGATTGTTCTATTTATAGCCCTTACTTTTACAATACCATGGTCTCTGGACCATGGGCGGGTCTCAAAACCTTCCTATCACTTACCCACCAAAGGGACTAAAGCCCCTTTGACTCTTACTATCGTCGCGCTTCGCTTCCACAAATCATGGAGACTTTACATCTTTACAAAAATAACTTACAAAATTTAGCAAAATTTACCCCAGGGACCCTATCCCAACAAAATGCCGATAACTAATTTGTAAAATCACTTGATACACTTACAAAATATCATAAAACCCACTAATTTGTAAGACTTAGATCCATCATACATTTCTATGTATCCTTAAATAATATAATTATTTTTCTAAAACAGGATATCTCTTATCTTAATGGTTATCATTTATAAAAAATATTTGATTGCAAATTAACTATTTCTTTTAAGTCAATGTATAGCTAAAACAATGATAATTCTAACCTATATCATAGGTACA
>APFE030859154.1:0-24770 GCA_000404065.3 Pinus taeda
TTCTCTCGATCTAGATCTTTGCAGGTGGGAGATATGGTATTGCTTTGGGACCGCAAGAATGAGAAACCAGGAAAACATTAGAAGTTTAACAGTTTGTGGCTGGGACCGTACATCATTCGAGATATAGCTGGACCAAACTCATTCCACTTGAGCAGATTGGATGGTGAACCACTGGATCTACTTGCGAATGGCCAAATGCTCAAGTTGTTCTTCAAAGATGTTATCTGATGCCATGGGGCATCCTTTGTATTGTATTTCTAACCCTACTCCTTGTCATTTTAGCATTTCGTTTCTGTTTTAGGATTAGATTTACTTTTCATGTTACTAGATAGTTAATAAATTAAGAGCTTCTATCTTTTATGTGCTTAAATGTTACATGATGATGTTTGAATGGACACTTACTTATTTCTGCTATGTGTTACGTGGGTGCAGATTCTCGATTCTCACATTCTTACAGTGCAACAACGTGTCCCCAAGTAAAGCCAGATGTTGACCACTACGTGTCAACTACCCATAAGCAGTACACCCCCTTTTCTTCGCAAAAAGGGATAGCGCTTGATCGACGCGTTCATGCCATTCGACAATCATCATCGACTTGATCATATTAAGTTGTAAACCCAGTTTGCATGTTGAATTGTAAATAATCTTAGCAGAGTTGAGTCATGTATGTAAATTGCCTAGGTGGACCTAATTTTCTAGTGATGATCTACGTTCCGGAAGGTTTTTCGTCTCACCAATCCATGATCGACAGATTTTTCCTTCAACCTGACCTCAAAGCCAGAATGAATTTTGTCATTAGATTCTTCGGAGAATCCTAGTGTGTTAATCTGCTAAATTATGTTTGGTCGCAGAACTGGGTGGTCTATGAGGGTCTATGTCAAAGGGTTTTTCCCCCTTGAGATGTAAAATTGTAAAAGTCATGATGTAAAGTGTCTTGAGGGTTAGGAAATGTTTTAACCCCCTCATGGGTCCTAAGTCCTAGGTCCTAGGGAATTTTTTCCAAAGGCTAAGTTTGAGGATCCATAATAAAAATAAGAATAAAAAAAATTAAAAAATTAAAAATTAAAAATGAATAAAGTAAATTAAAAATAAATAAATATATAAAATAGAAATAAAAAACTAATAAATAATAATATTTTGAGTAAATAAATGGCAACTTTGTCAAAAATTTAATGTATAAAATCGACGGAGGGATAAGAGATATCTTGATCTCATCGACGTCAGGATCATTTTGGACCATGACACTCAAACTAGCCGTTGGGAATTTTTCCTTTAAATAGGGTGCTAGGGGTCATTTGAGATCATTCGATCTATGAGTCTTGTGCTGAAGAAGCTCTCTTGTAAACTTTTTCTGATGCTAATAAAGAAAGATTTTGGGGTTTGAATCTCGCTGGTGTTACTCTCTTGAAATGCTGTGAGCATATTTCATTTTCTGCATATTTTAATTTTCAGCCATTAGTAACAGCTTATTATAGAGCATTGTTGAACACATGTATCTTGTTCACTTTCTAGGGTTTTAATGGTATTAGAATTTCTGAAATAATGGCAGGTAGCTCCATTGCATCTGAGATCTAGTACCGTTTTTTCTCTCTTTATTGATGGTTGAAGTGAGTTGTGCAGGAAACCCTTATTGAAGAAGATCAATGGGCATTTTGGGAAGTTCTCGGCTGAACCAGCCAACTCCTGTAAGCATTTTCTTGCAAAGCCCAGCTAGTTTCGATCCTGGGTTTATTATTTAAGTTTGTTTTCTGATTTACATGAGAGATTTCTAAAGCATTTCATAGTAAATCTGAAGTTCTGAAAATATTATTGATGATAACTGACAAATCTGGTTGTTGTAGAGCTATACTTTTGTAATTTTGGACCAGTTTGCAGGGTTTTAGTTTTAATATTTGCATATTTTCTCTAGATGCTTGTTTTCCCATTACAGGTTGCAGGTCTGATAATTTTTTATTTTATTTACTTATTTATTTATTTTTTTTTATTTTTTTTTGTGAAGCCAGATCTGGCCCCAGAAAATAGATTTTGCAGGGGTGTTTGTCTCAGATCTGGAGAAATTTTGGGGCTCATCAATTAAATCTGAAGCAGGGTTTTTTAAATTTTTTAAAGCTTCTTCAAGGGTTTCTGGGGCACCGATCTGCTTTCTTCTCTTGTCTGGTGCTGTGTCGAGGTTTCTGGAAAATTTAGAGTGTCCTTGCGGTGTTTACTATACCCTTCACCCTCCTCACTGTACGCCACCATCAGTTGCTGTTCTCCAAACATGCTGAATCTGCCAGAAAACCTTTGTCTTTTCACACACTCTTTCAATTCCCTGCGTGCAGTCTTCCATCCTCTCGTTGCCATTCTCATCTGCGTCCCTCAACCTGTAAATAATACGCATTTTCCTCCTCAACAAACTCATCACCGCTCCATCAGCTCTAACCAATCCGTCAATTGCATCATCTCTATTCGATTGCCTGTCCCTTCTCTCCACGCAGTTTTTTTTACGCCTTTCTACCTGCAAGCAAAATTCAAAACACATTCCAACTTTGCAACCTTTCTAAGCTTGTGTTGTTGTATCTGCATCACTCCTCCGCTGCCTTCATCGAACTCGCACCATCGCGCTACTGCTACGTCCTATCCATCCCTCACACAGTGACCTCCGTATCCTGTCGACTGAGCTAACATCCTGAAGCTAACCTGCAGGTCGTAAACAAAATACGATTTCTTCCTTTTTTTTAAAGGGTTGAGGTTTTGTACGCATGGGTAATTTAGTTTTGGGCTAGGTTTTATTATACGCATAGGTTAGCTAGATATTTATTTTGTTTAGATTTGATTTTTTTTAAATCTTAGGATAGTTTTAAAATTAGATTCTATTTTTGTTTCATTTTAAATTTAAAATAAAAAGAAAAAGAAGAAATAATATCCTATGTATTAAAAAAAGGCTTCACAAAAATTCTTTAGTCTTTATTAGGGTTGATTTTATATTCTTTAGATTTAAAGTTTTAAATTTGGATTTGATGCCTTTTATAGTTCTAAATTACATTAAGATTCTTATTTAAAAAACTTTGTTCATTTTGATTTTAAAAAATTAAGATTATAAAAAAAGTTAAAAGTTTAAAGATCATAAAATTTTAAAATTTTAAAATCATAAAAAAATTATCAAAAAATATAAAATATAAAAAAGAGAGTTTCTTTTCTTTTAGTAGATTTAGATTTTTAAGTTTCATTTAGTTTTAAATTTTTTTGTTTTTTTAAATTTGTCTGAAAAACATAAAATTATTGTGGAAATTTTTTGTCAGATTCAGTATTAGCTCAGGGATTTACCACGTTTTATCTTCTCTGCTAAGGCTAAAATTTCGATGTGAAATTAATGTTTATCATTTTTATGAGATTTAGCATGCTTGAATGATCATTTTGAAGATTAGCTACATAAATGAGATATCTGGTTAGCGTTTAAAATTGGGTGGCTGTGTATCGAAGCTTTATCTTTTGAAGTTTTAAATTGCTGGAGTATCATTTAAGCATTTTCTCGCACTTGATAAAATTTAATCTTCGTTGGGGACATTTTGATCATAAATGATTGCTCTACATGGTTTACAATTCTGCAACATTTAGTAAGTAATCATTTAAGCATTAATGTCATAAGGCACTGGTCCATTAAATTAATAAAATCAATTAAGTGCTTGTTCCCTTTCATGTCTCCCAACCCAACAGGTTCACAGTTGGTCATCCACTTTCCTATAGGGTCTACCCCCCTTAGCCGCGGGAGACAGGCTTAAACGAAGAGATCGGGGATCAGAGTGAAAACCCCTGGTCTGAGCGTTGTCGTGACAATTTCTGCAACAACATTTTTTGGCGCCGTTGCCGGGGATATCGTTTTTTCTGTCCTTGGTCCTTTCCTTTCGAGCTTTTCCGTATTTCACTTCCTGTCCGGGTGGCCACTCCAGTTCATATATTATCTTCAAGAGTGTATACTAGAAGACATCCAAGCAGTTTGTGCAATCCTGCTCCTAATCCTGAAAGGGCCCTTAGAGTACGATTACACAAACTCTCTTCTCGTACACTTCTTGTTAACCTCGGACAAGAAGCCCTCTCTGATATCCATTTACTTTTTACTAGTCCAGTTGAGCACGACATCATGGACATATGCGCCCCATGTAACTTTGCTAATATTCAAGGTTATCCCAATGATATTCCAAAACATGGAATGGATAAATTGCCTATCTTTCAGGGAGATAACGCAATCAGTGCTAATTCACATCTGAAAGCTTTTAGTTCATGGTTGGGGAAATACGCAAGGGCCGCTGATTTTAATCATGAAGATGTTAAAATGACCCTTTTTGTTCTGACTTTGGAGGGTGACGCTCTAGATTGGTTTACGAAAAAGCCTCAAAATTCATTTGATTCCTTATAATCGATTGTTAATGCCTTTAAAGAAAAGTATGGAGATAAGCGAGAGGGAAGACACCTTGTGAAAGCTATCAGCGTAATAAAAAAGAGAGAGAATGAAACTACTGAAGAATTTAATAAAAGGTTTAATGATATTATTAAAGAATTACCTCAAGACTATAAACCTACCGACAAATCTCTTCGAGATTTTTACATTGATGCCTTTAGTCCTGAGCCATCTTATGAGTTAAGGCGTGCTAGACTTAATGATTATAGGGATTGCCAAGCCTTAGCTATAGAACTTGAAAAGGACAAGGAAACATTTGGGAAGTCTGAGATCCCAGGTTTCGATAGGGCTGCTACGAAACTAAAAGAACCTAAAGGAAAAGCAGTTCAAGAACCTGAAAGTGAGCTTGTTCTCAAATTGCTTCAAAAGATTGAAACCATGGAAATTAATCATACTAAGGAAATAGCCAGTTTGCAAAATAGGTTGGTCCAAATAGAAAGAACGCAAACGCAAAATTTCCAGCCTCGAAATAATAATAACAGAAATAACAATTGGCAAAAGAAGGGTCAATCTAGTGAGCAGAGACCCCCTAATCCGTTTACTAATTTGGTTGATAATGCTCCTCCTTATTGTCGGGTTTGTGATGCTCTTCATGAAGAAGCCACTTGCCCTATCGTTAGAAGAATCTTAGATAACGGGATGTTTGGAATGGGTGATCAAATAAATGTGGTAGGTAGCAAGTTTCCTTTGTCTATGAATGATTGGATAGAGGTCCAGGAAAATAGTCGTGATGTTATGAATCCTTCATCAGCTTTTAGTATAAATAACCTTGAAAATGAAGATGACATTTTGGCTACGTTATATGGTGAAAAACCCTCTCCCGAGCAAATCTTGGAAATTGCTAGAGATAAAGGTTTGACCTACCAGAGAAGGGATAAAGATCAAAGCGGGAGTCAAATTCCCCCTCGAACTTTTAACCCTAGTTTAAACTCTGGATTTGATGTCGATTTGGGAAGTTGGTTTAACAATGCCAAAATGTGGGTTTCTGTCTCTGAGATTGCTAAATCCCTTCCCAAAGAGATAAGTTACTAAAAGCTATCCAAGGTCCTCAAATAAATATTTCTCAACAGAAGAATCAAGAAGTTGACTATCATGATGCTCCCATATATTTGCAAAGCTTAGACGCTGATAACAAAGATCACCAACGTTTCTTTATCACCTTGTTGGTTAATGGATATAAATTGAATAATTGCATGTTGGATTCTGGTGCATCAGCTTGTGTAATAACTAAAAGGGTCATGGAACAACTTAACTTAAGAGTTTCTAGACCCTACTATAACATATGTGCCATGGATTCTAGGAAAATTGAAGTGCATGGTTTGATCAAAGATTTGCAAGTTCATCTATTAGTTTACCCAGACATCATGATTGTTATGGATATTGTTGTTGTGGATGTGCCTGATGCCTGGGGTATGCTTTTATCTAGAAAGTGGGCCTCTGATCTAGGAGGAAGTATTCAAATGAATTGGTCATATGCTATGATTCCTTCTCCGAAGGGTGATGGTTTTGTAAGACTAAATAGTGAGCCCAAAAGAAAATTTCATGTCAAAGATCCTAAGAGGCCTCACAACGAGATAATCAAAGAGCAATCTAACATTGGGAACTATGCCATCATGTCTAATTTCATAATTCCTCCTGATGATAAGATTAAGGATCTCAATAATAGAGTTTGGTACATGTACTTCGATGGTGCAGCGTCTAGGCATGGAAAAGGTGCTAGGATAGTGCTTAAGTCTCCCCTTGATCACATTTTCAGGTTTGCCTATCGATTAGAATTTGAAGCAACCAACAATGTCACTGAATATGAGGCTATATTGTTGGGTCTTGAATTGGCAAAATCTTTGAAGATTAAGTTGCTTAGCATTAAGGGGGATTCCGATCTAATTATCATGCAGCTTAAGAATAAATTCACATGTAAGAATCAAAGATTAAGAAATTATCGAAACGCTGTGTGGGATACCATGGAGCACTTTGATGCCCTTGACCTCGAAGCAATTCCAAGAGAGAAAAATAGTTTGGCAGATGAACTTGCCATAGCTGCTACTACTTTCCAGTTATTTGATGAGCTAATTAAAGATAAGATCAAAATGGAAGTAATATTTAGACCATCTGTTCCAGATAACTTAGAGCATTAGCAGGTCTTCAATGATGAAAAGCAGGTCATTTGTTTTCTTAATAGTTTGGATGAGTTTGAGGATTTCCAGATAAATCCTGAGGAGGATGGAGCTTTAAATCATGAGCATATCATAAATCCTACTCCTAGGAATGTGGTTGCCTTAGAGCAACATTTTGACCGGCATGATGCCACAAAGTTAAGAGAAGAAAATAAGATGGACCCAGGCGAATATCTCGAAATAAACATTGGTACTTCTGAAAACCCAAAAATTGTTAAAGTCGGTAAAGGTACTAGTGTGGAGGAAAAGAAAAAGTTAACCAATTTACTTCGCGAATATCGAGATGTTTTAGCTTTTTCTTATGATGAATTAAAGGGCTATAGGAAGTGTGGTGTACCATTTGTCGAACGGAAGGTCATCATCGAAATGAATGCAAGTTGATGACAGACTATATGGTGACCAACACAATTAATCCGCTTGCTCAGGGTAGAGGGTTGTGGTGCAAAGTTTGTCGAGTATGGGCCATGCCCTGCAGAACTGCCTGATGATGCAAAATTATGAGGGGACTGTCCACACTTTATTTTTTGATTTTCGCAAATCAATCGGGCATAATATCCACCATTGTTGCTCATTAGAAATAATGCCCGAACGAACATTTGATTCATTTCTAGTACAGGGACCCAAAGCAGTCGAAGCTATGACAGTCGACTTTACTCAACCTGGATATAATCAAAACAATACAATCAACTTGGCCAAGGTCAAGGCATGGAAATTGGGGGTTTAGGAGGACCAACTCGAGGAAGAGGAGGATTTCGAAGAGGTCAGGGAATGATTTTTTGCTACAATTATGGCCAGCAAGGACACCTTACACGAGATTTCCCTAATTCTCATTGTATGTGTACATATTGCAGAGCACTAGACCATGCCACTGAGCGTTGTTAAAATATGCAATTGCGGTCAAATTCCACTTTGGACAGCTCATTCGATGGGGATAATGATTGAACAGAATTATTTTTTTCGAGAGGACCACAATCAACCTAAATATCATTCAAATCGGATAAGGGAAATTGTACATATGAAGAAAAGCCCAAATGTGCATATTTGATAAGGTCAGCGCGAAAGAAAATTGGATACCATTGGAAGGCTATAAATACAAGTGACTTCAACCTCATTTGGATATCGTCACGGGACATTCTTCTATTCTCTTTCTTGGTTTTTGGCTCGCATAGGTCTGAGGCTCATCCGCAAAGGAATGGGTTCGCTCAAAGATGAAATTGCATGGTCCGAAGCTCACATCTTTGTTTTAGGGTTTTGGGTCTCAGTCACAAGCATGACAAAGGAAGAATTCGACCACATTCGCTCGCTAGCACGCTCATCCATGCAACTAAAGCATCCCACACTGATTTGGATTTAAATAGGAACGCAACAAATTACAGATATAACCATAAATACAAAGATGCAGCAGAAATAATACTTCATTTCATTAATATCAAAGAACTAAAATATCCTTACATATAGAATTGAAATAAACTAGCTCAGGCGATGGTAGCTTATCTCTGAAAAGAGATGTGGCGGCTACATGCCTCTGATCTGTGTTACAATGAGGCTTAGAGGCCTATTTATTATTAAGAAACAACGGAAAACCCTAAACATCCAAAAACCTAACCTTAGGAAATGAAGCGCCAAACTATGGGCCCCGTTTGAGTAAATTGGTACATCAACTTCCTGAGGTCGTAACTTTGGCATATGACCTCCATTTGACATGCATAATACCTCGTTAGAAAGATCTATCCAACACTACAACATTCGAGTGGCCAACATCGGTCTAAGATGACATAAGATCTCTGTTTGATGCGCACCATACCTCGTTAGAAATATCTATTCGAGGACTACAACTTTCGAGTGGCCAACATGAATCTAAGACCCATGTTGGTCTTGGTTTTCCAAAAAAATGTTGTTTAGGGCCTCAAAACGGATCTAGAAGTTTACGACCTGAAAAAACTACGAAAAATAGTAAATTGTGCTACAATTAAGGAAACTGAAATACTGAAAGAGACAATGGTGAGAGTCCAAGTGGAATAGGCAGGTGGCGACCCACATTCACCTAGATCACAGTCGCACACACAACTCATCCCCCATGCGACTGACATCTAGGGTTTCTGAGTCTTCGTCGCATACTGCAATCTCTGGCTTATAGGCTCCAAGGAGCGACTGGGACCTTCCTAGTGACACGCATCACTCCTCTGCCGTGCAACCGAGACCTAAATGATGAAATTTAAGTTGTCTGAATATTTCGCTCAGTGACCACAGTGTTCTTCCGCTGACCAATGACAGGGATAGTTCATTACAAGCCTCAGAATCAGAATTTTGAATACAAGCATAATCAAACTCGTTTCATGGATATTATGTAGTTGTTTATGTTGGATAGTTGTACGGATGAAGATATGGATCATTGTACTCTCTTTTTCTGAATCATTTGATAACAATCTAATAAGAAGAATAATTTGAAAGGGTTTTCCCCATAGTGGGTTTTGCCCTCGTCTCTGACCAATCCTAGTGTCTCTATGTGTGAATGATTTTCTTCTATTGTTCCCTTATGTTTTGCTGCATTGATGATGATGATATTTTTCTTTCGATATAGTTGCATATGTTGTTGAGTAATGATGTAAAGATGAATAATGTTATGATGTTATGGGGTGAACTTAATGTGTTAATGAAGAAATGAAATTATCAAAGCAAAGAACAATATAGCCCTAAGAAAAATTAACATGGTATCAAGGTTGGGCTGAAGAAAATTCATGGAGATTACCCCTATGATGACACTATTGATGGATGCAAGAGAGGAGGGAGGAGACCTAAAATAATTCTAGGCTTTGAAGGAAACCCTGGGCAATTTTTGTATTAGGGTTTGATGGATATTAGAAGGGTTTGAGAGAAACCCTGGTTTATAGAAAATATTTGAGATATGAAATCTAGAAACCCTAGCAGGGTCAATGTGAAGATGCTCAAGCACTTGTGTCAGAATTGATGAAGCCCTAGATGGGATAGTCTCTATTAGTCCTGGTTGTTGATAAAGTTGGTTGAAATAGTGAAGGAAATATTGTCATATGGACAATAGACAATGATGTCTCTTGAAGGCTAGTTCAAGAGGTAGATAATCACCTCTCATTGAAGATAAGTACTTTCCGACTTATGATGCTCCTTTATATCTTTATGTTTTACTTATGGATCTAATTATTGTTTTGATTATTACTTATGGATCTAATTATTGTTTTGATTATTACTTATGATTCCTAAATGTATATTTGTGTATTTGGATGTTTCTAACCTCCTAATGAGTTGTGATAAGTGGATCCCTCTTGAGGATCATGGCTAGTGGAAGAAGAGAAGAACTAGCGTTGGAAAGAGTAAAGAGGTACCTAATGAAAAGGTGAAAAAGTTCTACTAGCTAAGAAGGTGCACAAGTATCTAAACACTACAAGGTATGCATGGTGTTATGTTTCAGCTGCAATATTGATGAAAAGGTAAGCCCTAAGGTATGATGAGAATGCCTCCTCCACAAATGGTTCATGCATATGAAAGTGTTTAGATTCATGGTTCTTGGTAGTAAACAAGTATCTTACCTTTTAGACATGATGAACTTCTTGATTCTATGAAGCTACTTAATATTGATCTTTGATAGAGTGGTATACTTGATTTTTGGCTAACATCTATCATTTTCAATATCTTGATCCCATAAAGAAGGCTAGCACCTTGATTCTAGTAGATGGTAACTTGACACAATTGATATTGTTTGTGAAAAGCATGGTAGCCATGATGATAGAAGTATAACAATGAGATTGATATTCAAGATTTTTTTTAGACCATGGTTATGTTTTTGATGTGTTTAGTAATTATGGCATATGGTAAAATTGAATGCCCCAACTTGATGGAGTGAGTTATGTGACAAAGAAGTAATGTTGTGATCATGACTCTTGAAGTATACTCCTATTAGCTATTTGACACTAACCCTTGATGAAAGATTTATGTAATGATGTAATGGTGAATTAGCTGATGCTAGCATGATATGATTATGATAAATATATGATAGAGTCTGACTTTATGATACCATGTCTTGAACAAAGATGACTGAAGTGTCTTCCCATTTAAAGTGAATCTCTCAATAAGATCCCTTAATCCTATTATCATTTGCATTATATGTATATTCTTTATTCTTGAAGTATGATTTATGGAAATGAATAGACAAGCATCTGATATTGTTAGTTTGCAACAAAGTTTTGATATGAGGAGAGAGTTTCCTGGTACTTTAAGCCTCAGTCGCATGGAAGCAAGCTTAAGGGTGCAACTGTAGCCTCTAAACCGCTCGGAGGAGGGCATATGGATGCGATTATGCTTATAGGACACAAGCATGAACCTTTGTGCATAAAATCAAAAGTACACCTAAAGGATGTCAGTCCTACAGACATGAGGAAGACAACAAAAAGTTCTATGAGCAGGTAAGTTTGAATGTTTGACTTACTATAATGTGAATATGTTGACTAAACTTGTGTTTGCAGGTGACTAGGATATGCATATAAATATAACATTACGATTTTGGCTGATTGATATAGATAAGCAATAGTTGACATGGTGATTGATAATAATTTAGAACTTTGACTTGATGTTGAGATATGTTTTTGGCTATAGATCTCTCTGTGATAGAAAATTTGCATTTGACCTAATGACTAATGAATTGATTTGACGATTGATGATTTGCCTTGATAACAATGATAAATGGGTGTGGTATCTTTCAATGACTAATATTGGTATTCGATAATGGATTTGTATTGGCCTCATTGAAGTATAAACATGTTTGATCCTGTGTGAAGTAATCTCACAATAAATGGATGGAACCTACATGAATTATTCTTGATCATGATAATGACTTGATGCCTGGTTTGATATTGTTTGATAAATGAAAATTTGTTGATAGATGAAGTCACAACTTGATGTGAGCTCTACCTATCACTTGGTCTAATGAATCTGTTATAGTGATATTGATGTGTTCGATATTAATTTTGATCTGGCATCTAAAATTTGATAAGTTGACTAAGTTGATTTGATTGCACAATATTGATTTGTGTAAGGCTAAACATATTGGTTTGTAAAGTGTTATGCAGAAAGCATTGTATGAAGCAAGCTCCCCAAGTTGAGTATGTCCACATTGACAATTTCCCGGTGAAGCCAAGAAGACGTGTCGATTTGAACCTCTACTTCAAAAGGAGTCCAAGGTATGTCTTTGATTTTGGTTTTACATATTGATGGTCTACTCCTGATAGGTAATGAGCCTCTGATGATCAAAGTAAGAAGGAGATGGCTTTTGAAGCTCACAATAATGAATCATGGCATGATGAATCGATTTATGAATTTTGGAAAAGAAAATCTATATTGCGAAGCTACTGAATAGTTTTTGGAAAGTCGAAATGCAAATCCTTGGACACTCCGATTAAATTTCAAGAAGTTGTGAAGAGATATTGTTGAACTTGACTTGACAACCGTCAGTTGATTGAAACATTGATGTTCCAACACCCATTCATATATATATATATGTTGTGCATAACCTAAGTGCATTCATGATCGAGCCACTTCCTACACATTGAGTTGCCACCAAGCACCCTTCGAGACATTTGCATGGGATGAAGAGTTTCTAATCTGAGATATTCTTCCTATGATATATGACTACTTGAATGTACTAATGATGATTGGGAGTGTTATTGACGAGATGTGCACATATGAGTGCCGCCTTAGTATGAGATCTGCCATGATGTTTTTGGATGAGAGATTTGTAACTTTAAGCGTGACCGTGGTTGAGTACGATGTTGCTAGCATGCCTAGCTATGAGGCAATATGAAAAACGCTCCTTAGGAAGTTGTTTGGGCAAGTCCTGAATATGACAGGATACATTGCAATAATAATGAGTGGATCCGATTGGCAGAGAATTCCATATATAGCTGGGACTGAGATACCTTCATATATTGAGACACTGTTGTTGTACGAGACAAGCTCAAGCTTGTGGTGGGCATCTGCTTGAGAGGGAGAATGACTATGGTATCATTTTTGTGATATCTATATTTTTGTTCTAATATGATATTTGATTTCCTGTATGAACATGAGACAATTGCTATTGAGATATGATGATTACCAAATATGATCACGATGATGTGTTGTTGATCTACAGAGAGCATCGTTGATCGAGAACACTATGCCAACTCTTTCCTCCTGTCTGAACTCCCAATGAGGAATTGAGATAGAGGCTTTTGGGGTTAAGGGATCTCTAGACATTAGGGTCGTAGATGTTTCTACCCTATCTGTTACCCATAGGGTTGGAGATGTTTCTCCCATATCTTGGTCTTTGCAGGGTATACTCTAGTTAGAATCATACCCACAAGCTCGACTTGTTGGGATTACGGCTCCGCGTTTGGCAATTGGATTTAGAGTGTACTTGGGGTTGTATAACACAATCTGATTATGATGTAGGTGTTCTACTACATGACTATTGAGGTTCATTGTTGGGAAGATCAGTAGGCAATAGGATGGGTTGAGTAGTATCTCCCCTACATCAACTATTGCTCGATATGGGGTCAGAGATATTTAGCTCCCCCATGAGATTAAGAGATATGGGTGTGCTGGTAGATATTGATGGAGTCACAAGTACTGCTAATTTCAAAGTAATAGAAATCATTGATGACACCAATCCTACTTTCTCTGTTAGGGAGTGATTGGGCATTTGATAATCAAGGGATTATTAGCTTGAAGAAGAGACATATGATATTCGAAGCTAGTGACATTCAGGTTACAGAACCTTTGGAATCGCTGGAAGGAGACCGATATACTAGGATGGTTAAACGTGAGTTGAGAAAGGAAGAGTTGGATAATATTTACAATGTAACACCTGTCAAGAGGATTATGTGAACCTTGCTGCTGATGGAGTGTTAAGTTGGCGCAATGTAGGGTCGTGTAATTCTCACTCTGGAGTCTATACACCACAGAATGCCATGGCCAGAGGCTAAGTCAGTGTGCAACAACCTGCATCCTATCAGGGTCTCCATCTCAACTACCACACCTCCATGACCTCAAATGGGTGGAACTCCCATCCTAATCCTCTCAGAGTGATTAACAAGAAAACCTCCCCACGTGCCAGCATGGTGTCACTAAGGTGTTGCTGCCTGGTGTACTCTGCACCCCACATATCCGTAGGAGAGCCTCATCTTTGTACAATGCTCTGTCTAGTGGCCTATTGATGCCACCTCCTCCAATCAACCCCTACAAGAGTATGTTTATCATCTTGCAACTCCACGCCTGATCCACCTGCCAAGACAACTCATGGAGTCCAGCTACTCCCCTGTCAATCCTACTAGCCAATAGAGATGCTCGGGACTTTGATAGAAAAATGTGGGTGTATGTACCCTCAATCCCTGGATCCAGCACACACCTACTACCATCGCTCACTGACTCCATGATGTGATGGTGAATCCCACTTGGATCACAAAAATAGTTTGGCCCTTCAGCCCCTCTAGTAACCCATGACGCCTCCCGAACTATGGTCATGGATACATCCCAACACATAACCCACTCCGTCGGGTACCAACTCAATACCTCTCACCATCCAACACCATGAGAGGGATCAAATGTAATAGCACCAATATACGTAACAAATCCACCCTGCGAGCATTACGCCTTGTGCAACTCATGTTGCCTCGTCTCACTGTCCTGGTCAACATATACAATTTGTCTAGGTAACTTAGCCACTCTACCTCCAACATGCAAAGGTAGCCTAACAACACTACAGGCCCCCTCTATGTAAGCCTGAAGAGAGCTACTGACTGGAAGTACTGCAACTCTAACAACACTGCAAGCCCCCTCTATGTAAACCTAAAGAGAGATACTAACTGGAAGTAATGCAACTCTGTTTGCTTCCTGTGTATCTATCTGCTCCCTGTCGATGGCAGGCCCAAAAGATGATTTCCCATACTCCTCCATCACGCGCTCAACAGGAGTCCTGAGCTTCTTCCTCACCACAGGTAGCTCCTTAAGCATAACATCCTCATCTAGCTCACGCCCCTCAAGGTGTTGTCCATGTTGCTATAGGTGGTTTCCTTCAGGGAACTCAGTCATGGCTCCAGGTACCTTTGTGTCTCCTAGCACCTCACCTAGGGACGACACCTCATCAACATATGGCTCTAAGGGTGTAGGCTCTAGTCTCTCCACCAAGGTTTCAACCGGTGCAATCAAAGAGGTCTCTAACAACGATGACTCCACCACCACACTGAGCATATCAATGTGCCCCTCACCATCTTGCATGTCCTCATGCTCAACCTCCTCCTCAAGCTCCTAACATCTAAAGCCTGGTCTCCACCAGCAAACGCCCCCTAGTCTCACCCTCTAACTACCCTCCTCTATAGGATGATCTTGTCCTTGACCCGTGCTTCTCCTTTGGCTCATCCAGAAAATGAGGCATGCTAGGACAACAAAACTAGCCATACGTATGGGTGTTGTACAGCTGGTTTGTGCGTGCATGCACATGGCTTCTCTGTTTTGTATGAATCAACATCCCCACCATTTGTTGCATCCTCTCTATGACCTGTTGGTTTTGCCTCCTCAATTGTTGGTTCTGCCTCATCAACTCCTCCATGATCCCTTGTATACTCTTCCCTTTCTGTGTCATTGGAGTGCCCATAAATTCACCAGTCACTATGCATGCATGGCCAAAACCTCCATGATCTTCATAGCTCCCCAACACCTGGCCAAGATCATGCTCTGATACCACTGTAATTGTTCCAAATAGAAATTTTACGCTGATAATCAAACACATGCACAGAAATAATAGCACGACCAATTTCAACACACACCCATAAATAGAAAATGCCCTAGAACACCAAAAAGGCCAATTTTATTATATGTAAATTGTTGGAGTACGATAAAAATTGGAAGGAGTGCACTTGGGCTTGCTCAAGGAAAGCTACAAGCCCTAGGTGATCAATCTCTAAATGGTCAACTGCTGCAATAGTTTGTCCTTCCAAAAATTTGCGCTGGCCTAGTTTTTTTGCACTACTGGATGACTTGGTCCCTTGATTTAGCTCCTAAAAACTACCCATAAAATTATGTGAATTTAGGGCTTTGATCCTTGCAAAAAACCCAAAAAGGTTTTGCCCTAGTTTTGACGCTCCAAAATGACCCTATTTTCCACAACACTCCTCCACTGCCATAAATGATAACCTATGAGGAAATATTGTGTGTGAAGCTCCCCCAAAATGTTGAAATTATCCTTAACTCGCCTCTTATTAGACCCCAATCAACCTGAACTCCAAAATCCTCTGCTCAAGACAACCCCACTTACAGCTTCACCCAAGATTGCGCAGTCCTATGACCATATAGTGCAAGCCCTGCAAGAGAAATTCAATCTGCTGATGTAGACTTCCTTTCCTTCCGAAATTTCCCTTCTATCCACCTGTAAATTAGACAAGGAATGCCCAACAATGTGTAAGTCCTCTAATTCCCGGCACCTTATCTCCAAGGGACTACGTGGCTCTTAGTTATACATCCAAGTTGATCAAGGGAATTTGTGGCCCCTGCTACTACTCCTCTCCCAGCCTCCATAAGAAAATGAAAATGACTTCGTAGGGTGGCACTCGAAGTCCACCGAAGAAAGGGTGCAACAATTAGATAGTCGAATGATCAGATAGCCCTAAACACTGCTATCTTCCTCATATTTATAGTTGTTGCTTCCTCACTTCATGTGGGCCCATCCACCAAGTAAATCGAACTCCCTCCTAAGCCATTCGAACTTTCTCCACCAAGGGTTGCGTATATCCTCATGGGGTAGCCCCCACATCCCACTATGTGGTTAATCTTCCTTTTGTCTAATGTTTTGGTCCTCCCCTACCACACAAAATTAAATTAATTAATTTTCACCCACTTTTCCTAAGTTTGTACCCAAACTTTTCTTCATCCAAAATATGCAAAAATTAAGAAAGGCACTTAGTAGATTTTTATTGGAAGGGATATTATAGTCCTACTCGACCACCTCTGTGCAGATTTTTATTGGAAGGGATATTACAAGTGCTCTCTCCCTACTGACCCAACTACCTCTATAAGCAATACCCGGTTCCTAATTGTGCCACTGAGCCACTCCCGATCCATGCGCTCACCTATCATAAAGGAGTCCCCAAATAATAGGGGCCCAAGTCATCCCGCTCAATGTGAAGTACCCCTTGCTCCTTGCACAAACCCAAGGTGTAGGGATGTGAGAGTCCTCCCACTCCTATCATTAAGCAGAGCACCTCAATGCCAAACCCCTATCAACTCCACGGAAATTTGTCCCATCGGAAAATCGATCTTGGGTACCTCAAGAGGGAACTCTTGAAGATACAACACAAGTCCCATAAAATAGATCCCTCATCTTAGAGTGCCAATCTTGGTCACCTCCTGCTAGTCATATAGCCACCCAAGTGAGGCACTACCATGACTCAGCTGGTCTCTAGGAAGTGAAGTCCCTCCTATCGAATGAAGTCCCAATGGCAAATCTAGGTGACCTCCCCTTGTGAGAAGCCACTCTCCCCAATCCGTAACCCAACTGCTTAGGCTTGTAGCTCCTAGGTCCGAAACTAATCTCAAAGTGAGTCCACCAAGTGGATGTTGCAACCCTCTCTTGCTCCTGCAGAGTCATCCATTCCGATAAACCTCCACTACAAATCCACTGAGGGACAACTCCACTGCATGCAGGTCTATCCTGCTAGGGCACCCTGCCAAGGTTACCATTTACTAATCCATGAGCAATCTCCTGTTAAAACAATAGTAAGAATGGCCTTTCTCGGCCCGTGGTGATCATCCTGATGGTCTCCGACCTGTAACCCAAAGGAGGATGCAATCCTGCCTCTGCCATCCCCATGATCCTCCTAAAACGAGGTAGTCCTCTACCCCAAAGGATCCCTGGATCCCACAGTCGGATTGGAGGCATATCGCTCCCTATACCTACTGCCTTCCATTGAGTAATGTCAATGACTGCCAAGAACCACACGTGCAAATCATCCTGCCATATGAGTGCAGTGCCCCACGTCATCAACGAACCTTTAGGGGGCAAACTACTCTCTATGCTACCGAAACCCAATGGATGTCCTGTACAATCTTCCATTGTAGAAACGAGCACATGCTTGAATGTGGTTGAATTGCCAAGCCTTGAGAGGCTGAGATCCCGTGTTGATTACAAAAGGAATCTACTAGGTTGATGTTGCAGCTCTCTAGTCATAACTGGCGATCAAACATGCTCATATTGGGTCCTCCCGTCTTGTATCTCTTGACCACCATACTAGTAATCACAAACACTATGCCCAACATGCGGGGACAAGTCAACAATGCCCGAGCCTCCCACCCCATGGCTAGCCTCGATACTAAGCAACAATAAGGAATACTTGCCATGCCATGTGGAGAAAACCTCAGTGATCTCCCATGTGTTGACCCAAAAATGAGCTAGATCTCTCTTTGTCAGGGACTTGCTCATCTCGAAGTGGAGTGATTCTCGTCAATTGAAACCCTGACTGCCAAGTTTGTGGTGACATAGTTCTGAACACTACTGTGATCCATATGTGCCTGACCTCTGATCCCTGTGAGTATAGGTGCTCCATATATCAAGAGACAATCTGGTGTATACCCCATGACCCTACTCCTGCCTGGTCATATGACGAACTCTACCATCCCTCCTCTGATGGGGTACCCAAAAAACTGCCAGAAGCCTACGTGCCCTTGTTATGAATATAATTCATAACAAGTAAATAAATAAAATAAATGTAAATATTAAATAATCAAATATTGATTATGTTAAACAGTCATTAAGTTAAGTGAAAAGGCAGTCTAAAAATACATGCCCATTCACGAAAGGACACTTGCTTAGGTATATATGCAGGTCCTCATTGTAACATTCATCACTTGTACATTTTTATATATAGTAAATTATTATTACAAATACCTCTTGTGTATTTTTACGATATTAAGTCAACAAGCTATCAGTTTTGTTACTTCAGTGATATCAGAGCCATGGCACACAATATAATCATGCGGGTCTTTGAACGTTGTTCGCCGCACAGTGTGCCATTACGTTCACGTCCTAATTGTGTTCAGCAGTTTAATAAAATTCAAGAAGTATTTCAGTGATTAGAAAAATCATGTGCAGAAATTAAAGCATGTCTAAAGGAAATCAATAATAAGGAAGATGATAGTGACAGTGAGGAAACAAAATAAGGTGAAGCGGGAGAAGAAGATTTTGACTAGAATGATGACAATGAAACACTGCCATCGGTGGTTCTTGAGAAAAAATAGGCTCTTGAAGATGTAGAGAATGTAAATACCTTTGAGAAAATAGGCATGGTGGGTAAAGACAATTCAATTATTACAGCGCCAAAGGTCGAGATTGATCAAAAAGAAATTTTCACATATTTGCAGCCCCTGTTTCTGATAGGAATAAAGGTGAAAGGGAGGTTGTTGGTATCCATCGAATGAGTTTCCAACACAAAGGTCAGAATGGAATTCACATATTAGCTTCAGAATCTAAGCACGATAGTGGAAAGTCTGAACAAGATATGCTGAGCAAGGTTTCACAGGCAGACCAAGACCATAATGCATTGAATTTCTCCGAAGGATTAGCTCTTAAAAATGATTTTGAACTTGATACTTCTCTTAGTCTTCAACCAGAAGAAGATAATATGGATGAGGGTGATATAGATCAAGATGAGGATCCAGATAATGGTGATAAAGTGGACAGAGAGATAAGAAGTGGAGGAAATGAGTTTAAGGTTGTAAATGCAATGGTCGATGATAAAGATGTGAGTATTTCTGCTATGGCTATCTCCATTCAAAACGTGGAACTAAAAGAGTTGAATCTAGTCCAACTGATGTGGTGCCAATCACTAACAACAAAGATGTGGTATCTAGTCCACTGCCTCATTCCACAACCACTACCATATTTGAGAATCTGGATAGCTTTGCAATTCTTCATGATTATGAGCCCAATTCAATAACCATGTCTGAATCTCCAAATTTATTTTCTCTTGTTGTATTTCACATTGAAACGAAATCTGTGTCTAATGTATCTGAGAGTGATAGGGTTGCTAGTATGCTATACTTAGAAACTAGGGCTTCTTCCACATTTCCAAGTGTAGAGGTGGAAATGTCTGAAGTTTCAACTGATCTTGATGTGGATGAGGACCATCTTGAAAAACGAGAAGATGAACAATATCATAACCATGAGAAAGATGCAGAAGAAGACATTGCTGATTTGTGCCAAGTAACAGTGGTTAGTACGGATGGTACTACCCCTCCTAAACCTTATACTGTTACTGTGCCCAAGCAGGGAAAGTGTAAGGATCTTGTGAGAAATGTAAGCATTGCTTGCTCCTTAAGAAATGGTGAGAAGATTTTAATGGTAGAAATATATAATCATAAAATAATTCATTTCTAAGAAAATCCATTTGATCTTCTATCTCCTATCAGGGATGATCAACACTTTGCTGCATACAGGCCTTGTCAAGAAGACTCACCCTTGCTGGAATTTATGCATCATTGGAAGTGGAGTGGGCAGATTACATATTTAATTATATAATGTTTAGAATCAAATTAGTACATGGACATCCGTAATGCCTTGATAGTTTTAACAAAAATTTCAAGTGTTTTCCCTATCAAAAAGAAAACAGGGTTTAATCTTGAAAAAAGGGTTAGCAAAATCAAGGCTGATAAAAGAGAGGATCTCAAAGTTCTAGCAACAGGTGATGCTACAGCCCTAGTTGCTCAAAAGGGTGCGTGGATTTCAGAGGGGGAGTTCAATATGGGTTATGTTGATATAAAGCCCTCAGCTTCTCCTACAAAACATTTCGCTGGTAACTCCATAGCTGGTTTGGGTTCCACTTCTATTGCTGCCTGACAACTTGAGTCTTCTAGTATGCATAATGCCCTAACAAGTGCCTCTCCATCAGATGTTGTGGTGTCACTACAAGACCAAAAGTCACATCTAGCAAAATCTTCAAATGTTGCAAATGTGGATGTTAGGCTTGAGCGATCTGAGAGTATGACACCTATTGCCAAATTTGATCTTCATCAGTCTTCTCAGGAAAGAAAATCTAGCAACATGTTTTAGAGCGACAACCTTCAAATCCGTTACAAGTATTTTCTCAAACCCCATTTCATTATAATGGCAGACAACAACTCACCGAATGCGAACAATAGATCACTGATTCCAAAAAGAAGTTTGTTGAACGAAATCATCCTTCAAAACCCTTTGGAGGATGAGTACATCGATTATGAAACTTTGACAATGGCAGAGTATCCTTGGACACTTCGACCTGTCCACATACACACAATCCACTGCCTGCCATACCTACGTGTAAACCTATGTTGCGGCAACACCGAACACAATGACGTCCACCATTTCGTTGCTCGTCCACAATTTCATCTTCGAGCCAGCGTGTAAATCCGTATGCGCATCGTTTAGTCGCAAGTGTGTAAGCCGCCCGTCGTGTCATTTGGTTCGGTTTGCCAGTGTGAAACTACCGTCAATACATTTTGTTTTTAGTTCATATATATATATATATATATGTTCTAGTTATTTATAAATTATATATATATATATATGTTCTAGTTATTTATAATTATATCATATATAACATAATATTAATTTAATTAATTAATACATTTTAATTAATAAAATTATTATTTAAAATAATATATATATATATATATATTATAATATATATATATATATAATATATATATATTATTTAAAAAAAATGTTAAAAAAAAAAAAATCAATAACATTGGATTCAAGACAGTGTTACCAAGCGAATTATACAGGTAGAGGTGCCAATGGCATCGAGTTACATATGCCAAGATGACAAATGCAAACAGAAGGAAACTGCCGACAATAAGCTTTGAGGACAAAGCTTCTGAAGAAAGAGGCTATGTTATGAATATAATTCATAACATGTAAATAAATAAAATAAATGTAAGTATTAAATATTCAAATATTGATTATGTTAAATAGTGATTAAGTTAAGTGAAAAGGCATGTCTAAAAAGACATGCCCAATCACGAAAGGACACTTGCTTAGGTATATATATGCGGGTACTCATTGTAACATTCATCACTTGTACATTTTTATATATAATAAATTATTATTACAAATACTTGTGTATTTTACAATATTAAGTCAACAAGCTATCAGTTTTGTTGCTTCATCCCTCCTGTAGAAAAACTCTACCATCCCCTGCGTCACATGCCCCTACAATGCTTCGGAATGCCCAACTAAAGGTGGGTCATACAGATCCCCCGTAATCATACCCTCAAGGGGGGAATCGGGGGCAAAGCATATGCTACCTCTGCAACATACCATGTCATCCCTACGCCTGCACGTGCCAAAACATGCATATTTTTTCTACCCCAACAGAAAAACTCCTCTCCTGTCTATGATACTCTAGGTCACATCAATCCACCTTAGGTGAGTCTCTTGCGCCCTATTGCTTGTGATGAGGTCATCAAGGGACAACAATCAGCACCTTTGTGACTATATGCAAGTCCCTATGGATATACTAAAAAGGCGCTCCTCATTGCATATCTCTATACACCACAGAATGCCACAGCCAGAGGTTGAGTCAGTGTGTAGAAAATTGCATCTTGTCAGGGTCATCATCTCTACTACCACACCTCCATAACCTCGAATGGGTGGGCCTCCTCTCCTGATCCTCTCAGAGATATCTAAATGGAAAACCTCCCTACGTGCCAGTGAAGATGTCACTAAGGTGATGCTGTCTGGTTTCCTCTCCACCCAACATATCCGTAGGAAAGCCTCATCCCTATACAATGCTCTTTCTGGTAGCCTGCTGATGCCACCTACTCCGATCATCCCCTACAAGAGTATGTTGATCATCCTGCGACTCCACACCTGATCCACCTCCCAGGACAACTCACAAAGTCCACATACTCCCCTGTCTATCCAGCTAGCCATAGTTTGGCCCTCGAGCCCCTCTGGTGACCCAAAGTGCTTGCCGAACTATGGCCATGGATACATCCCAACACCTAACCCACTCCATCAAGTACCAACTCAATAGCTTTCACCATCCAACCCCATGACAGGGATTAAATGTAAGAGCACCAATATACGTAACAACTCCACCGTGCAAGCGTTGCGCCCTGTGCAACTCATGTTGCCTCGTCTCATTGTCCTGGTCAACATATACGATCTGCCTAGGTAACTCAACCAATCTCCCTCTAAAATGCAAAGGTAATCTAACAAGACTGCAGGCCCCCTCTATGTAAGCCTAAAGAGAGCTACTGGCTGGAAGTACTACAACTCTGCTAGCTGCCTACATATCTATCTGCTCCCGATCGATGGCAGGCCCAACAGATGATTGCCCATCCTCCTGCGTCATGGGCTCAACAAGAGTCCTGAGTTGCCTCACCATAGGTATCTCCTCAAGAATAACATCCTCATCTAGCTCACACTCCTCAAGGTGTTCTCCATGTTGTTCTAGGTGGCGGCTATCAGGGAAATCAGTCATGGCTCCGAGTACCTCTATGTCTCTTAGCACCTCACCTAGGGATGACACCTCATCAACATATGGTTCTAAGGGTGTAGGCTTTACTCTCTCCACCAAGGTGTCAACAAGTGCTATCAAAGAGGTCTCCAACAATGGTGACTCCTGTGCCACATTGAGTATATCAATGTTGGACACCTAATCCTAAATGGGTTAGTGTGGAAGCCGAACAGACTAAGTAGTCCAAGGGACCTTGGGATGTGAATCCCAACGGTCACCATATTGTACTATAAATGTACATCTATTATTAATAAAAATGTAATGCATGCTTTATCATTCACATCTTTCTCGCTGTCCATGTCTGTTTAACATGGTATCAGAGCCATGATGTGTGGCCTGTTTTCCTTGAGCAACTGGTCTAAGTTGCCTTGAATAGTGCTGACCTAGCCTTCATTACCTGCACTGCCTCTGTCCTGAAATAATCTGCCATATTCCCTTCTAGCTCTGCTGTGTCAAAACGCTGCTCCCTCTGCACACTATCTTCTCCCTCCGTACACATAACGCTCCATCTGAAAATCGCAGCCTGATGATGAATATCCCGTCAAAACGCCTCTTGTACACATAACGCTCCACCTGCTATTCATTATTATTCTTTGCATATAAAACGCCATTACAGTCAATCTGATCTTACCGTCCATAAAACTGATTTCGATCCAGACAGACCACGCTATTTTTGCCTTCAAGTTTCCTCCGATTCGCTGCTATTCTCACAATCTTCGCGGGGTGCGGGCCGGCTAGCGAGGAATCTGAGGTTATTTCGGGGCATTTAATCTGATTGTATCCTACGAGGATTTTCTGGTGTTTTAGATCGAAGGATTCGGCCAGTGAGCCGTAGGAAATCTGTGAAATTTGAAAGGACTTTCAACGGATTTTTCAGAGGAATTGATTCAATTATATATTTTGAGGATTTTATAGTGTCAAAGACTCGTCGAAAGCGCGTTTGAGACGAAGGAAGTCGATAACACGATTCTTCTAGAGAACCTCAGAAATGACTGCTAAGAACCTCAGAGCTTTTTGTAAATTTATAAAATGCATTCACTTATGTCCAATACAGAGATAATTATATTCTCCCTCAGCATCATACGACGGTCATTTTGGGGAAGAAACCGCGATTCAGACATGGATTTGGCAGCTTGGAGATTTAGTGCGACAAGATGGAGGATATATACAGCTAAACAGTGTTCGTCTTCGAACTTGCTCTACATTCCTGATGACTATAAATAGTCGTCAGCATTGCAGGATAGCGGATTCAAGACACTGAAGCGTGGAGCGTAAACAATCCCTCATTACAGATCTAGAGACGACAGAATGCTGGAGAAACCAAACCGAGTCAAGAGCTGAGCCGCGTGGTGGAGAAAACCAACGAGAAGTAGAAGACGAAGCATCGTGGAGAGTGTGGATTTTGAGATTAGAGATTGACAGCGCCAACGCTGAGCAGACTGCTTCTTAATCAACTTTTCACTTTGCAATCCAATGTTTATCGTTCACATTCTGTCTCTGCCATTATATGTTTACCAAATATGGATATGTGTAGGAATTTACAGGGTAAGTTCCTCAAACAGAACACCAAAAGGACACCGCTCACAAACAGATCACAGATCAATA